>JAXIVD010007329.1:0-20492 GCA_036785275.1 Cancer borealis
GGATAGAGGGATGGAGATGGATGGAGAGGGGGAGGAACGGTGGGAAAAGGGGAATGGGGGAATGGGGAGTGGGATGGGAGGAAAGGATAGTAATAGAAGGAGGAGTGGGAAGTAGGAAGAGTTAGGAGATAAGATGGGGTAGGGATGGAAAGGGAAGTTGGGAGTGGGGAGAGAGGAAGGTGTAGGGAGTGAAGGAAGCATGGGAAGGAAGGAAAAGGAGAGGGTAGAATGGGGAGTGGGGAGGGAAGATGGGATAGTGATAAGAGAGGAAGTAGAAAGGGGAAGAAGGGCTAGGGATGGAAGGGAGTAAATGGATGAAGGAAAGGGTAAGGATGGAAACGCAAGTAGAAAGGGAGGAAGGGGTAGTGATGGAAGGGGGATTGGGAAGATAGGAAAGGGTAGGGATGGAAGGAAAGTGGGGATAGAAGAAAGGGTAAAGATGGAATGGGAGTAGGGAGGGAAGAAGAGGTAGGGATGGAAAGAAGAGTGAGGAGAGGCGAGGGGGTATGTATAATAGGAGGAGTTAGAAGGAGGGAAGAGGTAGAAATTGGCGCGGGAGTGTGGAGGTAAGAAGGGATAGGGATGGGAGGGAGAGTGGGAAGGTGAAGGGGAAATGGGGAGGTGGTAGATGGAGGAAATGGGAAGGGTTAGATTGGGGGGTGGGAAGAGATAGACTGAGGAGTGGGGAGGGAAAGTGGGGTAGAAATGGAAGGAGGAATTATGAGGGGGAGGAGTGGGGAGGTGGAGGGAAAGTGAGGAAATGATAGATGTGGGAGTTTGGAAGAGGGAAGGAGTAGGGATGGAAGGGGAAGTTAGCTGGGAGGATAAGGTAGGGATAGAAATATGTGTAAGGAGTAATAAGGAGTAGGGAAGGAAGGAGGAGTGGGGTGGGTTGAAGGGATAAGGATAGATGAGAAGAGGTATGGATGGAAGGATTATTGGGAAGAGGGGAAGGGGAATGGAAGGGGTAGAGATGAAAGTGGGAGTTTGGAGGATTAAGGAGAAAGCAGTATTGGGGAGGGAGGAAGGGTTAGGGATTAAGAGGGGAGTGAGGAGAGAGAAAGGGGAAGGGGGTAAGGATGGAGTGTGTGTGTGTGTGGGTGTGTGTGTGTGTGTGTGAGTGATTGAGTGTGAATGGGGGTGAGTGAGTGTGAGTGGGATTTGGGTGAGTTTGGGTGAGTGAGTGAGTGTGAATGTGGGTTAGTGAGTGAGTTTGCGTGCGAGTGAGTGTGTGATGTTAGTGTGGGTGAGTAAGTGTGAGTGTGGATGAGTAAGTGTGGGTGAGTGAGTGTGTGTGAGTGATTGAGTGTGCGTGTGGGTAAGTGAGTGTATATGACTGTGGGTGAGTTATTGTGAGTGTGGGTGAGTGAGTGTTAGTGTGAGTGATTGAGTGTGTTTGAGTGTGGGTGAGTGAGTGTGAGTGTAATTTGGGTGAGTTTGCGTGAGTGAGTGTGAATGAGGGTTAATGAGTGAGTGAGTGATTGTTAGTGTGGGTGAGTGAGTGTGAGTGTGGTTGAGTGAGTGTGAGTGTGGGTGAGTGAGTGTGAGTGTGGTTGAGTGAGTGTGAGTGTGGGTGAGTGAGTGTGAGTGTGGTTGAGTGAGTGTGAGTGTGGGTGAGTGAGTGTGAGTGTGGTTGAGTGAGTGTGGGTGAGTGAGTGTGAGTGTGGGTGAGTGAGTGTGAGTGTGGTTGAGTGAGTGTGAGTGTGGGTGAGTGAGTGTGAGTGTGGTTGAGTGAGTGTGAGTGTGGGTGAGTGAGTGTGAGTGTGGTTGAGTGAGTGTGGGTGAGTGAGTGTGAGTGTGGGTGAGTGAGTGTGAGTGTGGTTGAGTGAGTGTGAGTGTGGGTGAGTGAGTGTGAGTGTGGTTGAGTGAGTGTGGGTGAGTGAGTGTGAGTGTGGTTGAGTGAGTGTGAGTGTGGGTGAGTGAGTGTGAGTGTGGTTGAGTGAGTGTGGGTGAGTGAGTGTGAGTGTGGGTGAGTGAGTGTGAGTGTGGTTGAGTGAGTGTGGGTGAGTGAGTGTGAGTGTGGGTGAGTGAGTGTGAGTGTGGTTGAGTGAGTGTGAGTGTGGGTGAGTGAGTGTGAGTGTGGTTGAGTGAGTGTGAGTGTGGGTGAGTGAGTGTGAGTGTGGTTGAGTGAGTGTGGGTGAGTGAGTGTGAGTGTGGTTGAGTGAGTGTGAGTGTGGGTGAGTGAGTGTGAGTGTGGTTGAGTGAGTGTGGGTGAGTGAGTGTGAGTGTGGGTGAATGCGTGTGAGTGATGTGTGTGAGTGTGGGTGAGTGAATGTGAGTGTGGTTGAGTGAGTGTGGGTGAGTGAGTGTGAGTGTGGGTGAATGCGTGTGGGTGATGTGTGTGAGTGTGGGTGAGTGAATGTGAGTGTGGTTGAGTGAGTGTGAGTGTGGGTGAATGCGTGTGGGTGATGTGTGTGAGTGTGGGTGAGTGAATGTGAGTGTGGTTGAGTGAGTGTGGGTGAGTGAGTGTGAGTGTGGGTGAATGCGTGTGGGTGATGTGTGTGAGTGTGGGTGAGTGAATGTGAGTGTAGTTGAGTGAGTGTGGGTGAGTGAGTGTGAGTGTGGGTGATTGAGTGTGAGTGTGGGTGAGTGAATGAGTGTAAGTGTGGGTGAGTGAGTGAGTGTAAGTGTGGGTGAGTTACTGTGAGTGTGGATGATTGAGTGTGAGTGTGGGTGAGTGAGTGTGAGTGTGGGTGATTGAGTGTGAGTGTGGGTGAGTGAGTGAGTGTAAGTGTGGGTGAGTGAGTGAGTGTAAGTGTGGGTGAGTTACTGTGAGTGTGGATGATTGAGTGTGAGTGTGAGTGTGGGTGAGTGAGTGTGAGTGTGAGTGTGGGTGAGTGAGTATGAGTGTGGGTGAGTGAGTGTGAGTGATTGAGTGTGAGTGTGAGTGAGGGAATGTGAGTGTGAGTGTGGGTGAGTGAGTGTGAGTGTGGGTGAGTGAGTGTGAGTGTGAGTGTGGGTGAGTCAGTGTGAGTGTGAGTGAGTGAGTGTGAGTGTGAGTGTGGGTGAGTGAGTGTGAGTGTGGGTGAGTGAGTGTGAGTGTGGGTGAGTGAGTGTGAGTGTGAGTGTGGATGAGTGAGTGTGAGTGTGAGTGTGAGTGTGGGTGAGTGAGTGTGAGTGTGGGTGAGTGAGTGTGAGTGTGGGTGAGTGAGTGTGAGTGTGAGTGAGTGAGTGTTAGTGTGAGTGTGGATGAGTGAGTGTGAGTGTGGGTGAGTGAGTGTGAGTGTGGGTGAGTGAGTGTGAGTGTGAGTGTGGGTGAGTGAGTGTGAGTGTGAGTGTGAGTGTGGGTGAGTGAGTGTGAGTGTGGGTGAGTGAGTGTGAGTGTGGGTGTGGGTGAGTGAGTGTGAGTGTGGGTGATTGAGTGTGAGTGTGAGTGTGGGTGATTGAGTGTGAGTGTGAGTGTGGGTGATTGAGTGTGAGTGTGAGTGTGGGTGAGTGAGTGTGAATGTGAGTGTGGGTGATTGAGTGTGAGTGTGAGTGTGGGTGAGTGAGTGTGAGTGTGAGTGAGTGAGTGTGAGTGTGAGTGTGGGTGAGTGAGTGTGAGTGTGGGTGATTGAGTGTGAGTGGGAGTTTGGGTGATTGAGTGTGAGTGTGAGTGTGAGTGTGAGTGTGGGTGATTGAGTGTGAGTGTGAGTGTGGGTGATTTAGTGTGAGTGTGAGTGTGGGTGATTGAGTGTGAGTGTGAGTGTGGGTGATTGAGTGTGAGTGTGAGTGTGGGTGATTGAGTGTGAGTGTGAGTGTGGGTGATTGAGTGTGAGTGTGGGTGAGTGAGTGTGAGTGTGGGTGAGTGAGTGTGAGTGTGAGTGTGGGTGATTGAGTGTGAGTGTGAGTGTGGGTGATTGAGTGTGAGTGTGAGTGTGGGTGAGTGAGTGTGAGTGTGAGTGTGGGTGAGTGAGTGTGAGTGTGAGTGTGGGTGATTGAGTGTGAGTGTGAGTGTGGGTGATTGAGTGTGAGTGTGAGTGTGGGTGAGTGAGTGTGAGTGTGAGTGTGGGTGATTGAGTGGGAGTGTGAGTGTGGGTGAGTGAGTGTGAGTGTGAGTGCGGGTGAGTGAGTGTGAGTGTGGGTGATTGAGTGTGAGTGTGAGTGTGGGTGAGTGAGTGTGAGTGTGAGTGTGGGTGATTGAGTGTGAGTGTGAGTGTGGGTGAGTGAGTGTGAGTGTGAGTGTGGGTGATTGAGTGTGAGTGTGAGTATGAGTGTGGGTGATTGAGTGTGAGTGTGAGTGTGAGTGTGAGTGTGGGTGAGTGAGTGTGAGTGTGGGTGAGTGAGTGTGAGTGTGGGTGAGTGAGTGTGAGTGTGAGTCTGGGTAATTGAGTGTGAGTGTGGGTCAGTGAGTGTGAGTGTGAGTGTGGGTGAGTGAGTGTGAGTGTGAGTGTGAGTGTGGGTGAGTGAGTGTGAGTGTGAGTGAGTGAGTGTGAGTGTGAGTGTGGGTGAGTGAGTGTGAGTGTGGGTGAGTGAGTGTGAGTGTGGGTGAGTGAGTGTGAGTGTGAGTGTGGGTGAGTGAGTGTGAGTGTGAGTGTGAGTGTGGGTGAGTGAGTGTGAGTGTGGGTGAGTGAGTGTGAGTGTGGGTGTGGGTGAGTGAGTGTGAGTGTGGGTGATTGAGTGTGAGTGTGAGTGTGGGTGATTGAGTGTGAGTGTGAGTGTGGGTGATTGAGTGTGAGTGTGAGTGTGGGTGAGTGAGTGTGAATGTGAGTGTGGGTGATTGAGTGTGAGTGTGAGTGTGGGTGAGTGAGTGTGAGTGTGAGTGAGTGAGTGTGAGTGTGAGTGTGGGTGAGTGAGTGTGAGTGTGGGTGATTGAGTGTGAGTGGGAGTTTGGGTGATTGAGTGTGAGTGTGAGTGTGAGTGTGAGTGTGGGTGATTGAGTGTGAGTGTGAGTGTGGGTGATTTAGTGTGAGTGTGAGTGTGGGTGATTGAGTGTGAGTGTGAGTGTGGGTGATTGAGTGTGAGTGTGAGTGTGGGTGATTGAGTGTGAGTGTGAGTGTGGGTGATTGAGTGTGAGTGTGGGTGAGTGAGTGTGAGTGTGGGTGAGTGAGTGTGAGTGTGAGTGTGGGTGATTGAGTGTGAGTGTGAGTGTGGGTGATTGAGTGTGAGTGTGAGTGTGGGTGAGTGAGTGTGAGTGTGAGTGTGGGTGAGTGAGTGTGAGTGTGAGTGTGGGTGATTGAGTGTGAGTGTGAGTGTGGGTGATTGAGTGTGAGTGTGAGTGTGGGTGAGTGAGTGTGAGTGTGAGTGTGGGTGATTGAGTGGGAGTGTGAGTGTGGGTGAGTGAGTGTGAGTGTGAGTGCGGGTGAGTGAGTGTGAGTGTGGGTGATTGAGTGTGAGTGTGAGTGTGGGTGAGTGAGTGTGAGTGTGAGTGTGGGTGATTGAGTGTGAGTGTGAGTGTGGGTGAGTGAGTGTGAGTGTGAGTGTGGGTGATTGAGTGTGAGTGTGAGTATGAGTGTGGGTGATTGAGTGTGAGTGTGAGTGTGAGTGTGAGTGTGGGTGAGTGAGTGTGAGTGTGGGTGAGTGAGTGTGAGTGTCGGTGAGTGAGTGTGAGTGTGAGTCTGGGTAATTGAGTGTGAGTGTGGGTGAGTGAGTGTGAGTGTGAGTGTGGGTGAGTGAGTGTGAGTGTGGATGAGTGAGTGTGAGTGTGAGTGTGGGTGATTGAGTGTGAGTATGAGTGTGGGTGAGTGAGTGTGAGTGTGAGTGTGGGTGATTGAGTGTGAGTGTGAGTGTGGGTGATTGAGTGTGAGTGTGGGTGATTGAGTGTGAGTGTGGGTGAGTGAGTGTGAGTGTGAGTGTGGGTGATTGAGTGTGAGTGTGAGTGAGTGAGTGTGAGTGTGGGTGATTGAGTGTGAGTGTGGGTGAGTGAGTGTGAGTGTGGGTGAGTGAGTGTGAGTGTGGGTGATTGAGTGTGAGTGTGGGTGAGTGAGTGTGAGTGTGAGTGTGGGTGATTGAGTGTGAGTGTGGGTGATTGAGTGTGAGTGTGAGTGTGGGTGAGTGAATGTGAGTGTGGGTGAGTGAGTGTGAGTGTGGGTGAGTGAGTGTGAGTGTGGGTGATTGAGTGCGAGTGTGAGTGTGGGTGAGTGAGTGTGAGTGTGAGTGTGGGTGAGTGAGTGTGAGTGTGGGTGATTGAGTGTGAGTGTGAGTTTGGGTGAGTGAGTGTGAGTGTGAGTGTGGGTGAGTGAGTGTGAGTGTGGATGATTGAGTGTGAGTGTGAGTGTGGGTGAGTGAGTGTGAGTGTAGGTGTTTGAGTATGAGTGTGAGTGTAGATGAGTGAGTGTGAGTGTGGGTGATTGAGTGTGAGTGTGAGTGTGGGTGAGTGAGTGTGAGTGTGGGTGATTGAGTGTGAGTGTGGGTGAGTGAGTGTGAGTGTGAGTGTGGGTGATTGAGTGTGAGTGTGGGTGAGTGAGTGTGAGTGTGAGTGTGAGTGTGGGTGAGTGAGTGTGAGTGTGAGTGTGGGTAATTGAGTGTGAGTGTGGGTGAGTGAGTGTGAGTGTGAGTGTGAGTGTGGGTGAGTGAGTGTGAGTGTGGATGATTGAGTGTGAGTGTGAGTGTGGGTGATTGAGTGTGAGTGTGAGAGTGGGTGATTGAGTGTGAGTGCGGGTGAGTGAGTGTGAGTGTGAGTGTGGGTGATTGAGTGTGAGTGTGAGTGTGGGTGAGTGAGTGTGAGTGTAGGTGATTGAGTGTGAGTGTGAGTGTAGGTGAGTGAGTGTGAGTGTGGGTGATTGAGTGTGAGTGTGAGTGTGGGTGAGTGAGTGTGAGTGTGAGTGTGGGTGATTGAGTGTGAGTGTGGGTGAGTGAGTGTGAGTGTGAGTGTGGGTGATTGAATGTGAGTGTGAGTGTGGGTGATTGAGTGTGAGTGTGAGTGTGGGTGATTGAGTGTCAGTGTGGGTGAGTGAGTGTGAGTGTGGGTGAGTGAGTGTGAGTGTGAGTGTGGGTGATTGAGTGTGAGTGTGAGTGTGGGTGATTGAGTGTGAGTGTGAGTGTGGGTGAGTGAGTGTGAGTGTGAGTGTGGGTGAGTGAGTGTGAGTGTGAGTGTGGGTGATTGAGTGTGAGTGTGAGTGTGGGTGATTGAGTGTGAGTGTGAGTGTGCGTGAGTGAGTGTGAGTGTGAGTGTGGGTGATTGAGTGTGAGTGTGGGTGAGTGAGTGTGAGTGTGAGTGTGGGTGAGTGAGTGTGAGTGTGGGTGATTGAGTGTGAGTGTGAGTGTGGGTGAGTGAGTGTGAGTGTGAGTGTGGGTGATTGAGTGTGAGTGTGAGTGTGGGTGAGTGAGTGTGAGTGTGAGTGTGGGTGATTGAGTGTGAGTGTGAGTGTGGGTGATTGAGTGTGAGTGTGAGTGTGAGTCTGAGTGTGGGTGAGTGAGTGTGAGTGTGAGTGTGGGTGAGTGAGTGTGAGTGTGGGAGAGTGAGTGTGAGTGTGAGTGTGGGTGATTGAGTGTGAGTGTGGGTGAGTGAGTGTGAGTGTGGGTGAGTGAGTGTGAGTGTGGGTGAGTGGGTGTGAGTGTGAGTGTGGGTGATTGAGTGTGAGTGTGAGTATGGGTAAGTGAGTGTGAGTGTGAGTGTGGGTGATTGAGTGTGAGTGTGAGTGTGGGTGAGTGAGTGTGAGTGTGGGTGATTGAGTGTGAGTGTGGGTGAGTGAGTGTGAGTGTGAGTGATTGAGTGTGAGTGTAAGTGAGTGAGTGTGAGTGTGGGTGATTGAGTGTGAGTGTGGGTGAGTTAGTGTGAGTTTGAGTGTGGGTGATTGAGTGTGAGTGTGAGTGTGGGTGATTGAGTGTGAGTGTGGGTGAGTGAGTGTGAGTGTGGGTGATTGAGTGTGAGTGTGGGTGAGTGAGTGTGAGTGTGAGTGTGGGTGATTGAGTGTGAGTGTGAGTGTGGGTGATTGAGTGTGAGTGTGAGTGTGGGTGAGTGAGTGTGAGTGTGGGTGAATGAGTGTGAGTGTGAGTGTGGGTGAGTGAGTGTGAGTGTGGGTGATTGAGTGCGAGTGTGAGTGTGGGTGAGTGAGTGTGAGTGTGAGTGTGGGTGAGTGAGTGTGAGTGTGGGTGATTGAGTGTGAGTGTGAGTGTGGGTGAGTGAGTGTGAGTGTGAGTGTGGGTGAGTGAGTGTGAGTGTGGGTGATTGAGTGTGAGTGTGAGTGTGGGTGAGTGAGTGTGAGTGTAGGTGATTGAGTGTGAGTGTAGATGAGTCAGTGTGAGTGTGGGTGATTGAGTGTGAGTGTGAGTGTGGGTGAGTGAGTGTGAGTGTGAGTGTGGGTGATTGAGTGTGAGTGTGGGTGAGTGAGTGTGAGTGTGAGTGTGGGTGATTGAGTGTGAGTGTGGGTGAGTGAGTGTGAGTGTGAGTGTGAGTGTGGGTGAGTGAGTGTGAGTGTGAGTGTGGGTGATTGAGTGTGAGTGTGGGTGAGTGAGTGTGAGTGTGAGTGTGAGTGTGGGTGAGTGAGTGTGAGTGTGAGTGTGGGAGAGTGAGTGTGAGTGTAGGTGATTGAGTGTGAGTGTGAGTGTAGGTGAGTGAGTGTGGGTGATTGAGTGTGAGTGTGAGTGTGGGTGAGTGAGTGTGAGTGTGAGTGTGGGTGATTGAGTGTGAGTGTGGGTGAGTGAGTGTGAGTGTGAGTGTGGGTGATTGGGTGTGAGTGTGGGTGAGTGAGTCTGAGTGTGGGTGATTGAGTGTGAGTGTGGGTGATTGAGTGTGAGTGTGGGTGATTGAGTGTGAGTGTGAGTGTGGATGAGTGAGTGTGAGTGTGGATGATTGAGTGTGAGTGTGGGTGAGTGAGTGTGAGTGTGGGCGATTGAGTGTGAGTGTGGGTGATTGAGTGTGAGTGTGGGTGATTGAGTGTGAGTGTGGGTGAGTGAGTGTGAGTGTGGGTGATTGAGTGTGAGTGTGAGTGTGGCTGAGTGAGTGTGAGTGTGGGTGAGTGAGTGTGAGTGTGAGTGTGGGTGATTGAGTGTGAGTGTGAGTGTGGGTGAGTGAGTGTGAGTGTGAGTGTGGGTGAGTGAGTGTGAGTGTGGGTGATTGAGTGTGAGTGTGAGTGTGGGTGAGTGAGTGTGAGTGTGAGTGTGGGTGATTGAGTGTGAGTGTGAGTGTGGGTGAGTGAGTGTGAGTGTGGGTGAGTGAGTGTGAGTGTGAGAGTGGGTGATTGAGTGTGAGTGTGAGTGTGGGTGATTGAGTGTGAGTGTGAGTGTGGGTGAGTGAGTGTGAGTGTGAGTGTGGGTGAGTGAGTGTGAGTGTGGGTGAGTGAGTGTGAGTGTGAGTGTGGGTGAGTGAGTGTGAGTGTGAGTGTGGGTGAGTGAGTGTGAGTGTGGGTGATTGAGTGTGAGTGTGAGTGTGGGTGAGTGAGTGTGAGTGTGAGTGTGGGTGATTGAGTGTGAGTGTGAGTGTGGGTGAGTGAGTGTGAGTGTGGGTGAGTGAGTGTGAGTGTGAGTGTGGGTGAGTGAGTGTGAGTGTGAGTGTGGGTGATTGAGTGTGAGTGTGAGTGTGGGTGATTGAGTGTGAGTGTGAGTGTGGGTGATTGAGTGTGAGTGTGAGTGTGGGTGAGTGAGTGTGAGTGTGAGTGTGGGTGATTGAGTGTGAGTGTGGGTGAGTGAGTGTGAGTGTGAGTGTGGGTGATTGAGTGTGAGTGTGAGTGTGGGTGATTGAGTGTGAGTGTGGGTGAGTGAGTGTGAGTGTGGGTGATTGAGTGTGAGTGTGAGTGTGGGTGATTGAGTGTGAGTGTGAGTGTGGGTGATTGAGTGTGAGTGTGGGTGAGTGAGTGTGAGTGTGGGTGAGTGAGTGTGAGTGTGAGTGTGGGTGATTGAGTGTGAGTGTGAGTGTGGGTGATTGAGTGTGAGTGTGGGTGAGTGAGTGTGAGTGTGGGTGATTGAGTGTGAGTGTGAGTATGGGTGATTGAGTGTGAGTGTAGGTGAGTGAGTATGAGTGTGAGTGTGGGTGATTGAGTGTGAGTGTGAGTGTGGGTGATTGAGTGTGAGTGTGGGTGATTGAGTGTGAGTGTGAGTGTGGGTGATTGAGTGTGAGTGTGGGTGAGTGAGTGTGAGTGTGAGTGTGGGTGAGTGAGTGTGAGTGTGGGTGATTGAGTGTGAGTGTGAGTGTGGGTGATTGAGTGTGAGTGAGTGTGAGTGTGAGTGTGGGTGATTGAGTGTGAGTGTGGGTGAGTGAGTGTGAGTGTGGGTGATTGAGTGTGAGTGTGGGTGATTGAGTGTGAGTGTGGGTGAGTGAGTGTGAGTGTGGGTGAGTGAGTGTGAGTGTGAGTGTGGGTGAGTGAGTGTGAGTGTGGGTGATTGAGTGTGAGTGTGAGTGTGGGTGATTGAGTGTGAGTGTGAGTGTGGGTGATTGAGTGTGAGTGTGAGTGTGGGTGATTGAGTGTGAGTGTGAGTGTGGGTGATTGAGTGTGAGTGTGAGTGTGGGTGAGTGAGTGTGAGTGTGAGTGTGGGTGAGTGAGTGTGAGTGTGGGTGATTGAGTGTGAGTGTGAGTGTGGGTGATTGAGTGTGAGTGTGGGTGAGTGAGTGTGAGTGTGAGTGTGGGTGATTGAGTGTGAGTGTGGGTGAGTGAGTGTGAGTGTGGGTGATTGAGTGTGAGTGTGGGTGATTGAGTGTGAGTGTGGATGAGTGAGTGTGAGTGTGGGTGAGTGAGTGTGAGTGTGAGTGTGGGTGAGTGAGTGTGAGTGTGGGTGATTGAGTGTGAGTGTGAGTGTGGGTGAGTGAGTGTGAGTGTGGGTGATTGAGTGTGAGTGTGAGTGTGGGTGAGGGAGTGTGAGTGTGAGTGTGGGTGATTGAGTGTGAGTGTGAGTGTGGGTGAGTGAGTGTGAGTGTGAAATTGGCGCGGGAGTGTGGAGGTAAGAAGGGATAGGGATGGGAGGGAGAGTGGGAAGGTGAAGGTGAAATGGGGAGGTGGTAGATGGAGGAAATGGGAAGGGTTAGATTGGGGGGTGGGAAGAGATAGACTGAGGAGTGGGGAGGGAAAGTGGGGTAGAAATGGAAGGAGGAATTATGAGGGGGAGGAGTGGGGAGGTGGAGGGAAAGTGAGGAAATGATAGATGTGGGAGTTTGGAAGAGGGAAGGAGTAGGGATGGAAGGGGAAGTTAGCTGGGAGGATAAGGTAGGGATAGAAATATGTGTAAGGAGTAATAAGGAGTAGGGAAGGAAGGAGGAGTGGGGTGGGTTGAAGGGATAAGGATAGATGAGAAGAGGTATGGATGGAAGGATTATTGGGAAGAGGGGAAGGGGAATGGAAGGGGTAGAGATGAAAGTGGGAGTTTGGAGGATTAAGGAGAAAGCAGTATTGGGGAGGGAGGAAGGGTTAGGGATTAAGAGGGGAGTGAGGAGAGAGAAAGGGGAAGGGGGTAAGGATGGAGTGTGTGTGTGTGTGGGTGTGTGTGTGTGTGTGTGAGTGATTGAGTGTGAATGGGGGTGAGTGAGTGTGAGTGGGATTTGGGTGAGTTTGGGTGAGTGAGTGAGTGTGAATGTGGGTTAGTGAGTGAGTTTGCGTGCGAGTGAGTGTGTGATGTTAGTGTGGGTGAGTAAGTGTGAGTGTGGATGAGTATGTGTGGGTGAGTGAGTGTGTGTGAGTGATTGAGTGTGCGTGTGGGTAAGTGAGTGTATATGACTGTGGGTGAGTTATTGTGAGTGTGGGTGAGTGAGTGTTAGTGTGAATGATTGAGTGTGTTTGAGTGTGGGTGAGTGAGTGTGAGTGTAATTTGGGTGAGTTTGCGTGAGTGAGTGTGAATGAGGGTTAATGAGTGAGTGAGTGATTGTTAGTGTGGGTGAGTGAGTGTGAGTGTGGTTGAGTGAGTGTGAGTGTGGTTGAGTGAGTGTGAGTGTGGGTGAGTGAGTGTGAGTGTGGTTGAGTGAGTGTGAGTGTGGGTGAGTGAGTGTGAGTGTGGTTGAGTGAGTGTGAGTGTGGGTGAGTGAGTGTGAGTGTGGTTGAGTGAGTGTGGGTGAGTGAGTGTGAGTGTGGGTGAGTGAGTGTGAGTGTGTTGAGTGAGTGTGAGTGTGGGTGAGTGAGTGTGAGTGTAGTTGAGTGAGTGTGAGTGTGGGTGAGTGAGTGTGAGTGTGGTTGAGTGAGTGTGGGTGAGTGAGTGTGAGTGTGGGTGAGTGAGTGTGAGTGTGGTTGAGTGAGTGTGAGTGTGGGTGAGTGAGTGTGAGTGTGGTTGAGTGAGTGTGGGTGAGTGAGTGTGAGTGTGGTTGAGTGAGTGTGAGTGTGGGTGAGTGAGTGTGAGTGTGGTTGAGTGAGTGTGGGTGAGTGAGTGTGAGTGTGGGTGAGTGAGTGTGAGTGTGGTTGAGTGAGTGTGGGTGAGTGAGTGTGAGTGTGGGTGAGTGAGTGTGAGTGTGGTTGAGTGAGTGTGAGTGTGGGTGAGTGAGTGTGAGTGTGGTTGAGTGAGTGTGAGTGTGGGTGAGTGAGTGTGAGTGTGGTTGAGTGAGTGTGGGTGAGTGAGTGTGAGTGTGGTTGAGTGAGTGTGAGTGTGGGTGAGTGAGTGTGAGTGTGGTTGAGTGAGTGTGGGTGAGTGAGTGTGAGTGTGGGTGAATGCGTGTGAGTGATGTGTGTGAGTGTGGGTGAGTGAATGTGAGTGTGGTTGAGTGAGTGTGGGTGAGTGAGTGTGAGTGTGGGTGAATGCGTGTGGGTGATGTGTGTGAGTGTGGGTGAGTGAATGTGAGTGTGGTTGAGTGAGTGTGAGTGTGGGTGAATGCGTGTGGGTGATGTGTGTGAGTGTGGGTGAGTGAATGTGAGTGTGGTTGAGTGAGTGTGGGTGAGTGAGTGTGAGTGTGGGTGAATGCGTGTGGGTGATGTGTGTGAGTGTGGGTGAGTGAATGTGAGTGTAGTTGAGTGAGTGTGGGTGAGTGAGTGTGAGTGTGGGTGATTGAGTGTGAGTGTGGGTGAGTGAATGAGTGTAAGTGTGGGTGAGTGAGTGAGTGTAAGTGTGGGTGAGTTACTGTGAGTGTGGATGATTGAGTGTGAGTGTGGGTGAGTGAGTGTGAGTGTGGGTGATTGAGTGTGAGTGTGGGTGAGTGAGTGAGTGTAAGTGTGGGTGAGTGAGTGAGTGTAAGTGTGGGTGAGTTACTGTGAGTGTGGATGATTGAGTGTGAGTGTGAGTGTGGGTGAATGAGTGTGAGTGTGAGTGTGGGTGAGTGAGTATGAGTGTGGGTGAGTGAGTGTGAGTGATTGAGTGTGAGTGTGAGTGAGGGAATGTGATTGTGAGTGTGGGTGAGTGAGTGTGAGTGTGGGTGAGTGAGTGTGAGTGTGAGTGTGGGTGAGTCAGTGTGAGTGTGAGTGAGTGAGTGTGAGTGTGAGTGTGGGTGAGTGAGTGTGAGTGTGGGTGAGTGAGTGTGAGTGTGGGTGAGTGAGTGTGAGTGTGAGTGTGGATGAGTGAGTGTGAGTGTGAGTGTGAGTGTGGGTAAGTGAGTGTGAGTGTGGGTGAGTGAGTGTGAGTGTGGGTGAGTGAGTGTGAGTGTGAGTGAGTGAGTGTGAGTGTGAGTGTGGATGAGTGAGTGTGAGTGTGAATGTGGGTGAGTGAGTGTGAGTGTGAGTGAGTGAGTGTGAGTGTGAGTGTGGGTGAGTGAGTGTGAGTGTGAGTGAGTGAGTGTGAGTGTGAGTGTGGGTGAGTGAGTGTGAGTGTGGGTGAGTGAGTGTGAGTGTGGGTGAGTGAGTGTGAGTGTGAGTGTGGGTGAGTGAGTGTGAGTGTGAGTGTGAGTGTGGGTGAGTGAGTGTGAGTGTGGGTGAGTGAGTGTGAGTGTGGGTGTGGGTGAGTGAGTGTGAGTGTGGGTGATTGAGTGTGAGTGTGAGTGTGGGTGATTGAGTGTGAGTGTGAGTGTGGGTGATTGAGTGTGAGTGTGAGTGTGGGTGAGTGAGTGTGAATGTGAGTGTGGGTGATTGAGTGTGAGTGTGAGTGTGGGTGAGTGAGTGTGAGTGTGAGTGAGTGAGTGTGAGTGTGAGTGTGGGTGAGTGAGTGTGAGTGTGGGTGATTGAGTGTGAGTGGGAGTTTGGGTGATTGAGTGTGAGTGTGAGTGTGAGTGTGAGTGTGGGTGATTGAGTGTGAGTGTGAGTGTGGGTGATTTAGTGTGAGTGTGAGTGTGGGTGATTGAGTGTGAGTGTGAGTGTGGGTGATTGAGTGTGAGTGTGAGTGTGGGTGATTGAGTGTGAGTGTGAGTGTGGGTGATTGAGTGTGAGTGTGGGTGAGTGAGTGTGAGTGTGGGTGAGTGAGTGTGAGTGTGAGTGTGGGTGATTGAGTGTGAGTGTGAGTGTGGGTGATTGAGTGTGAGTGTGAGTGTGGGTGAGTGAGTGTGAGTGTGAGTGTGGGTGAGTGAGTGTGAGTGTGAGTGTGGGTGATTGAGTGTGAGTGTGAGTGTGGGTGATTGAGTGTGAGTGTGAGTGTGGGTGAGTGAGTGTGAGTGTGAGTGTGGGTGATTGAGTGGGAGTGTGAGTGTGGGTGAGTGAGTGTGAGTGTGAGTGCGGGTGAGTGAGTGTGGGTGTGGGTGATTGAGTGTGAGTGTGAGTGTGGTTGAGTGAGTGTGAGTGTGAGTGTGGGTGATTGAGTGTGAGTGTGAGTGTGGGTGAGTGAGTGTGAGTGTGAGTGTGGGTGATTGAGTGTGAGTGTGAGTATGAGTGTGGGTGATTGAGTGTGAGTGTGAGTGTGAGTGTGAGTGTGGGTGAGTGAGTGTGAGTGTGGGTGTGGAGTGAGTGTGAGTGTGGTGTGGGTGAGTGAGTGTGAGTGTGAGGTGTGTGAGTGTGAGTGTGGGTGAGTGAGTGTGAGTGTGAGTGTGGGTGAGTGAGTGTGAGTGTGGGTGAGTGAGTGTGAGTGTGAGTGTGGGTGATTGAGTGTGAGTGTGAGTGTGGGTGAGTGAGTGTGAGTGGAGTGTGGGTGATTGAGTGTGAGTGTGAGTGTGGGTGATTGAGTGTGAGTGTGGGTGATTGAGTGTGAGTGTGGGTGAGTGAGTGTGAGTGTGAGTGTGGGTGATTGAGTGTGAGTGTGAGTGAGCGAGTGTGAGTGTGGGTGATTGAGTGTGAGTGTGGGTGAGTGAGTGTGAGTGTGGGTGAGTGAGTGTGAGTGTGGGTGATTGAGTGTGAGTGTGGGTGAGTGAGTGTGAGTGTGAGTGTGGGTGATTGAGTGTGAGTGTGGGTGATTGAGTGTGAGTGTGAGTGTGAGGTGAGTGAATGTGAGTGTGGGTGAGTGAGTGTGAGTGTGGGTGAGTGAGTGTGAGTGTGGGTGATTGAGTGCGAGTGTGAGTGTGGGTGAGTGAGTGTGAGTGTGAGTGTGGGTGAGTGAGTGTGAGTGTGGGTGATTGAGTGTGAGTGTGAGTTTGGGTGAGTGAGTGTGAGTGTGAGTGTGGGTGAGTGAGTGTGAGTGTGGATGATTGAGTGTGAGTGTGAGTGTGGGTGAGTGAGTGTGAGTGTAGGTGATTGAGTATGAGTGTGAGTGTAGATGAGTGAGTGTGAGTGTGGGTGATTGAGTGTGAGTGTGAGTGTGGGTGAGTGAGTGTGAGTGTGGGTGATTGAGTGTGAGTGTGGGTGAGTGAGTGTGAGTGTGAGTGTGGGTGATTGAGTGTGAGTGTGGGTGAGTGAGTGTGAGTGTGAGTGTGGGTGAGTGAGTGTGAGTGTGAGTGTGGGTAATTGAGTGTGAGTGTGGTGAGTGTGAGTGTGAGTGTGAGTGTGAGTGTGGGTGAGTGAGTGTGAGTGTGGATGATTGAGTGTGAGTGTGAGTGTGGGTGATTGAGTGTGAGTGTGAGAGTGGGTGATTGAGTGTGAGTGCGGGTGAGTGAGTGTGAGTGTGAGTGTGGGTGATTGAGTGTGAGTGTGAGGTGTGGGTGAGTGAGTGTGAGTGTAGGTGATTGAGTGTGAGTGTGAGTGTAGGTGAGTGAGTGTGAGTGTGGGTGATTGAGTGTGAGTGTGAGTGTGGGTGAGTGAGTGTGAGTATGAGTGTGGGTGATTGAGTGTGAGTGTGGGTTAGTGAGTGTGAGTGTGAGTGTGGGTGATTGAATGTGAGTGTGAGTGTGGGTGATTGAGTGTGAGTGTGAGTGTGGGTGATGGTGTCGTGTGGGAGTGAGTGTGAGTGTGGTGAGTGAGTGTGAGTGTGAGTGTGGGTGATTGAGTGTGAGTGTGAGTGTGGGTGATTGAGTGTGAGTGTGAGTGTGGGTGAGTGAGTGTGAGTGTGAGTGTGGGTGAGTGAGTGTGAGTGTGAGTGTGGGTGATTGAGTGTGAGTGTGAGTGTGGGTGATTGAGTGTGAGTGTGAGTGTGGTGAGTGAGTGTGAGTGTGAGTGTGGGTGATTGAGTGTGAGTGTGGGTGAGTGAGTGTGAGTGTGAGTGTGGGTGATGAGTGTGAGTGGTGAGTGTGAGCGAGTGTGAGTGTGGGTGATTGAGTGTGAGTGTGGTGTGAGTGAGTGTGAGTGTGGGTGAGTGAGTGTGAGTGTGGGTGATTGAGTGTGAGTGTGGGTGAGTGAGTGTGAGTGTGAGTGTGGGTGATTGAGTGTGAGTGTGGGTGATTGAGTGTGAGTGTGAGTGTGGGTGAGTGAATGTGAGTGTGGGTGAGTGAGTGTGAGTGTGGGTGAGTGAGTGTGAGTGTGGGTGATTGAGTGCGAGTGTGAGTGTGGGTGAGTGAGTGTGAGTGTGAGTGTGGGTGAGTGAGTGTGAGTGTGGGTGATTGAGTGTGAGTGTGAGTTTGGGTGAGTGAGTGTGAGTGTGAGTGTGGGTGAGTGAGTGTGAGTGTGGATGATTGAGTGTGAGTGTGAGTGTGGGTGAGTGAGTGTGAGTGTAGGTGATTGAGTATGAGTGTGAGTGTAGATGAGTGAGTGTGAGTTGTGGGTGATTGAGTGTGAGTGTGAGTGTGGGTGAGTGAGTGTGAGTGTGTGAGTGAGTGTGAGTGTGAGTGTGGGTGATTGAGTGTGAGTGTGGGTGAGTGAGTGTGAGTGTGAGTGTGGGTGAGTGAGTGTGAGTGTGAGTGTGGGTAATTGAGTGTGAGTGTGGGTGAGTGAGTGTGAGTGTGAGTGTGAGTGTGGGTGAGTGAGTGTGAGTGTGGATGATTGAGTGTGAGTGTGAGTGTGGGTGATTGAGTGTGAGTGTGAGAGTGGGTGATTGAGTGTGAGTGCGGGTGAGTGAGTGTGAGTGTGAGTGTGGGTGATTGAGTGTGAGTGTGAGTGTGGGTGAGTGAGTGTGAGTGTAGGTGATTGAGTGTGAGTGTGAGTGTAGGTGAGTGAGTGTGAGTGTGGGTGATTGAGTGTGAGTGTGAGTGTGGGTGAGTGAGTGTGAGTATGAGTGTGGGTGATTGAGTGTGAGTGTGGGTTAGTGAGTGTGAGTGTGAGTGTGGGTGATTGAATGTGAGTGTGAGTGTGGGTGATTGAGTGTGAGTGTGAGTGTGGGTGATTGAGTGTCAGTGTGGGTGAGTGAGTGTGAGTGTGGGTGAGTGAGTGTGAGTGTGAGTTGTGTGGTGATTGGAGTGTGTGAGTGTGAGTGTGGGTGATTGAGTGTGAGTGTGAGTGTGGGTGAGTGAGTGTGAGTGTGAGTGTGGGTGAGTGAGTGTGAGTGTGAGTGTGGGTGATTGAGTGTGAGTGTGAGTGTGGGTGATTGAGTGTGAGTGTGAGTGTGGTGAGTGAGTGTGAGTGTGAGTGTGGGTGATTGAGTGTGAGTGTGGGTGAGTGAGTGTGAGTGTGAGTGTGGGTGAGTGAGTGTGAGTGTGGGTGATTGAGTGTGAGTGTGAGTGTGGGTGAGTGAGTGTGAGTGTGAGTGTGGGTGATTGAGTGTGAGTGTGAGTGTGGGTGAGTGAGTGTGAGTGTGAGTGTGGGTGATTGAGTGTGAGTGTGGGTGATTGAGTGTGAGTGTGAGTGTGAGTCTGAGTGTGGGTGAGTGAGTGTGAGTGTGAGTGTGGGTGAGTGAGTGTGAGTGTGGGAGAGTGAGTGTGAGTGTGAGTGTGGAGTGATGAGTGTGAGTGTGGGTGAGTGAGTGTGAGTGTGAGTGTGGGTGAGTGAGTGTGAGTGTGGGTGAGTGGGAGTGAGTGTGAGTGTGGGTGATTGAGTGTGAGTGTGAGTGTGGGTGAGTGAGTGTGAGTGTGAGTGTGGGTGATGGTGTGAGTGTGAGTGTGGGTGAGTGAGTGTGAGTGTGGGTGATTGAGTGTGAGTGTGGGTGAGTGAGTGTGAGTGTGATGATTGAGTGTGAGTGTAAGTGAGTGAGTGTGAGTGTGGGTGATTGAGTGTGAGTGTGGGTGAGTTAGTGTGAGTTTGAGTGTGGGTGATGAGTGTGAGTGTGAGTGTGGATGATTGAGTGTGAGTGTGGGTGAGTGAGTGTGAGTGTGGGTGATTGAGTGTGAGTGTGGTGTGAGTGAGTGAGTGTGAGTGTGAGTGTGGGTGATTGAGTGTGAGTGTGAGTGTGGGTGATTGAGTGTGAGTGTGAGTGTGGTGTTGAGTGAGTGTGAGTGTGGAGTGATTGAGTGGTGAGTAGTGAGGTGTGAGTGAGTGTGAGTGTGGGTGATTGAGTGTGAGTGTGAGTGTGGGTGAGTGAGTGTGAGTGTGAGTGTGGGTGAGTGAGTGATAGTGTGGGTGATTGAGTGTGAGTGTGAGTGTGGGTGAGTGAGTGTGATGTGTGAGTGTGGGTGAGTGAGTGTGAGTGTGGGTGATTGAGTGTGAGTGTGAGTGTGGTGTGAGTGAGTGTGAGTGTAGGTGATTGAGTGTGAGTGTAGATGAGTCAGTGTGAGTGTGGGTGATTGAGTGTGGTGGGTGAGTGAGTGTGAGTGTGAGTGTGGGTGATTGAGTGTGAGTGTGGGTGAGTGAGTGTGAGTGTGAGTGTGGTTGATTGAGTGTGAGTGTGGGTGAGTGAGTGTGAGTGTGAGTGTGAGTGTGGATGAGTGAGTGTGAGTGTGAGTGTGGGTGATTGAGTGTGAGTGTGGGTGAGTGAGTGTGAGTGTGAGTGTGAGTGTGGGTGAGTGAGTGTGAGTGTGAGTGTGGGAGAGTGAGTGTGAGTGTAGGTGATTGAGTGTGAGTGTGAGTGTAGGTGAGTGAGTGTGGGTGATTGAGTGTGAGTGTGAGTGTGGGTGAGTGAGTGTGAGTGTGGGTGATTGAGTGTGAGTGTGGGTGAGTGAGTGTGAGTGTGAGTGTGGGTGATTGGGTGTGAGTGTGGGTGAGTGAGTCTGAGTGTGGGTGATTGAGTGTGAGTGTGGGTGATTGAGTGTGAGTGTGGGTGATTGAGTGTGAGTGTGAGTGTGGATGAGTGAGTGTGAGTGTGGGTGATTGAGTGTGAGTGTGGGTGAGTGAGTGTGAGTGTGGGTGATTGAGTGTGAGTGTGGGTGATTGAGTGTGAGTGTGGGTGATT
The DNA here is from genome assembly GCA_036785275.1 of Cancer borealis. Classification (NCBI taxonomy): domain Eukaryota; kingdom Metazoa; phylum Arthropoda; class Malacostraca; order Decapoda; family Cancridae; genus Cancer; species Cancer borealis. The sequence goes on from JAXIVD010007329.1 coordinate 19,249, forward strand.
GAGTGTGAGTGTGGGTGAGTGAGTGTGAGTGTGGGTGATTGAGTGTGAGTGTGAGTGTGGCTGAGTGAGTGTGAGTGTGGGTGAGTGAGTGTGAGTGTGAGTGTGGGTGATTGAGTGTGAGTGTGAGTGTGGGTGATTGAGTGTGAGTGTGAGTGTGGGTGAGTGAGTGTGAGTGTGGGTGAGTGAGTGTGAGTGTGAGAGTGGGTGATTGAGTGTGAGTGTGAGTGTGGGTGATTGAGTGTGAGTGTGAGTGTGGGTGAGTGAGTGTGAGTGTGGGTGAGTGAGTGTGAGTGTGGGTGAGTGAGTGTGAGTGTGGGTGAGTGAGTGTGAGTGTGAGTGTGGGTGAGTGAGTGTGAGTGTGGTGATTGAGTGTGAGTGTGTGTGGGTGAGTGAGTGTGAGTGTGAGTGTGGGTGATTGAGTGTGAGTGTGAGTGTGGGTGAGTGAGTGTGAGTGTGGGTGAGTGAGTGTGAGTGTGAGTGTGGGTGAGTGATTTTGAGTGTGAGTGTGGGTGATTGAGTGTGAGTGTGAGTGTGGGTGATTGAGTGTGAGTGTGGGTGATTGAGTGTGAGTGTGAGTGTGGGTTGAGTGAGTGTGAGTGTGAGTGTGGGGTGATTGAGTGTGAGTGTGGGTGAGTGAGTGTGAGTGTGAGTGTGGGTGATTGAGTGTGAGTGTGAGTGTGGGTGATTGAGTGTGAGTGTGGGTGAGTGAGTGTGAGTGTGGGTGATTGGAGTGTGGGTGAGTGTGTGTGAGTGTGAGTGTGGGTGAGTGAGTGTGAGTGTGGTGGGTGAGTGGTGTGAGTGTGGTGTGTGAGGTGTGTGTGTGAGTGTGGGTGAGTGAGGGTGGGTGAGTGTGAGTGTGAGTGTGGGTGATTGAGTGTGAGTGTGGGTGATTGAGTGTGTGTGGGTGTGTGAGTGTGAGTGTGGGTGTGTGAGTGTGAGTGTGAGTGTGGGTGAGTGAGTGTGAGTGTGGGTGGTGAGTGTGGTGTGAGTGTGAGTGTGGGTGAGTGTGGTGTGAGTGTGGGTGAGTGAGTGTGAGTGTGGTGTGGAGTGTGAGTGTGAGTGTGAGTGTGAGGTGAGTGTGAGTGTGAGTGTGGTGTGAGTGTGAGTGTGAGTGTGAGTGTGGGTGATTGAGTGTGAGTGTGAGTGTGGGTGAGTGTGAGTGTGAGTGTGGGTGAGTGAGTGTGAGTGTGGGTGAGTGAGTGTGAGTGTGAGTGTGGGTGAGTGTGAGTGTGAGTGTGAGTGTG
>JAXIVD010007330.1:0-7500 GCA_036785275.1 Cancer borealis
ATTACGTGCCTGAAGACAGCTGGGTAACACCACGTCTTATCAAACTTAGCATCCTCCTCCCCCCTTGCCCCCCCTGTATTCTGTTTATGCCCGCTCAGCAACCAAGCAGGAGGAGGGGGAGGTGGAGGAGGAGGGAGGAGGTAGGGGGGGGAGGGGTGATACAGGAAGCCTTGCCTGGGGTTGTATTGTGAACCTGTGTTGCTGCTACCGTCCTTATGTGTATCGCTGAAGGGTGGGGGTGGGTATACGTATACATACATACATACATGAAGGGTTTGGTATATGTATACATAGAGGGTGTATGTATGTTTATCATTTTCGTTTAAATTTTTTTTTTTTTTTTTTTTTTTTTTTAAAGTAGTTTTTGAGCTTAATTAATTACTATACACAGGTAATTTGAACACGCCTGAGTTACCTGTGCTATGTTCTACCTGTTAATTAACCTTACCTGGCTACCTCATCAAGAGTTCAACCATATTATTCTTTATTACATATTACTTATCATTATTATTTCGATTTTTATTTAGATATGATTTTATAGGTACATTTTATACAGGTACATTTTATACATGTAAGTAAGGTAAAAGGTATATATATTGTGTAAAGATATATGGGGTAAAAAAAAAAAAATCATATTGTATAAAGGTGAGTAGTACATTTTGTTAACTTTTTTTTATTGTGTAAGGAAACATTGGGTAAAGATATATTGTGTGTAGAGAGAGAGAGAGAAAAAAAAAAAAGAATAGATTGTGTAAAGGTAGAAACAAGTGACGGTGACGATGACGGAAGGAAGGAAGACATGTCATCATCATCTTCTAGTCACCACCACCACCACCTCCACCACCACCACCACCACCACCATCACCACCTCCACCACCATCACCACCTCCACCACCAGCGCCACCAACCCGTCTGATGACACAGCCGGCCGAGGTGAACAAAGACAAACTGAGCTACACCAATGACCTTATTACTATATATTCTTCATTTCCTCTGTCAGCTCGTAGTTGTCAGGAGTGTCAGCTGTATGGGTGTGTAGGTTGGTTATTGACGCGTGTTTTGGGTGTGTGTATGTGTGTGTACGTTGTGTTTTAATGGTGTTTTTTGGTGTTTGAAGTTAGGTTTCTAGGCTGTGTTGAGATCAGGTTTTGGTCGACGCATGCGCACTAACCACAGCGCGAGAGATTTAAATTTTCTTTGGGTTTTGTTTTGTTTTATTTTGTTTCGTGGACGCCGGTGTGAAGCTGCTATGGTGTCAGTAAGCGATATTTCACCTTATTTCATGATGCCTCGTGGGTGTATTGATACGAATTACATCAATACATCATTTCTTCATCAATATTCAACCTGATAACCTATGAATGATACCGTATGGCTTGTATCCTAGCGGCTTCCGAGACGCTTTAATGCAATAGGCGAACGAATATCAAAGTAAAAACATTATGGGTAGCGGCAGCGATCTGTTGCATCAAAGAGCGGACCCCATCACCCAGGGAGCCAGTCACTGACTAGACACGAAGGGGAGTACACGCACAGCTCCAACTGCCTGCGCTTCCCTTACCGAGACAAAGAGAAACTGAGGGACAGACTCAAGCAAGTTTCAACATGGCACATTTAAAGGTTCTCACCCCTGTGGATTCCAACCTTAGTGATCTCCTAGGACCTCTACCTATTGAAGAAGGTTAGTATTGTATTGTATTAGGTGTGTTTGGGGAAACTTTTATCTTAGTTTTCAGTCGTTGCTGTTACTATGGTGGGAAAGTTCACTGTATCGGGGTTATGTGTGTGTGTCTCTCTCTCTCTCTCTCTCTCTCTCTCTCTCTCTCTCTCTCTCTCTCTCTCTCTCTCTCTCTCTCTCTCTCTCTCTTATATATGTATTAAAAGTTTCTCTTGTGATTGTGTGCGTGTGGGAGTGCGAGATGTGTAGGCTGTGATAGTGACACACACACACACACACACACACACACACACACACACACACACACACACACACACACACACATAGGCAGTGGATGTAAGAGTATACGTTTTGAACACAAGCCAAAACGTTTACACACACACACACACACACACACACACACGCACACACTTAATAAATAGTAAAAATAATACACACAAGTTTAACTAATGCATCTTGACACACACACATACACACATACAAAAAAACATACACAGTCATTTCAAGATTGCACGCACACACACACATACACAGTTGAAAGATTATAATGATTAAGTTAGTTTACACAAGCGGTGTGGGTGTGTGTGTGTGTGTGTCGGTGGTATAGAAAGTGTAAGGGCTTGGTTGCTAGGGCGGCAGAGAGAGAGAGAGAGAGAGAGAGAGAGAGAGAGAGAGAGAGAGAGAGGGGGGGGGGGGGGGGGCAGATGGCATTAGCGTTCATCTCCCCCTCCCTGTCTCTCCCTTCCTCCCCCTCTCTCTCCCCTCCCTAAATTTGCTTCTCATGATACAAGCTTTGCCTTAGAGAGAGAGAGAGAGAGAGAGAGAGAGAGAGAGAGAGAAGGGGTGGGATGGGAAAAGTAAGTTAGGAAGAGGGAATGAATAATATTAATGATGAATATAATAACTTTTACTTCTACTACTCCTTCAAGTATGACTCTAACCATTATCTCTCTCCCTTCATCAGGTCTATTGGAGGAGGAGCAAATAGAAGACCCAGTTGAGACTCGAGCGTGGGTAGTCCTCAGGAGAAGAGTGGAGGAGGAGGTACGGCAAAACACACACAATAGTATAGTCTTCCCTCCACTCCTCCTCGACCAAGTAGCAGAACACGTCCTCGAACTCTCCAAGGATGAGCCCTGTGGATTAAGGTGAGCCTCGACCCCTTCGAGTTATAACTTGATGTATTTTTTTCTTAATTTTTCTTATTTGTTAATTTATTTATATTTATTCTCCATTTTTACTTAAGTCTCACCTGTTAATTAGATGTCATTCACCTTATTACCTGTTTTTTTTTCAATAGTAATAGTAATAGTAAAGTAATAATAATTTGTAAGTTATAAAAATAGTAAACTTAACGTAACTTGAGAAACTATTGATATCTTCTAGAACACTCGAAACACTCACACGCACACACACGCACACACTCATTTCCAGATCCTGTTTCTACACGTCTTACTCCCTCCCTCCCTCTCCCTCTCCCTTCCCTCTCACTGATCTTTCCTCACCACCACTTATCCCTCCTCCTCCTCCTCCGTCCCTGTCCTTGACCAACCCCTCAACTCTTGCCTTGCGATCCTCCTCCTCCTCCTCCTCCACTTCTTCCACTTGTAATCTCAATCCACTTTTAGTATTCTTGTCTCCTCTCAACATAACTATACCCTCTTATATCAGATTCTCCTCCTCTTCTTACACCACCACCACCACCACTACCTCCTCCTCCTCCTCCTCCTCCTCAGTAACTAACCAATCCTCTTCTTCTTCCTCAGAGGGTGTGTGTTGTTTGTGGTATATGAAGACCCAGAGTTAGGAGAGCAACAGTTGGCTAAGATGAAGGCAGACAAAAACATGCCCTCCACTCACCTGCTCGTCCTCAAACTCAAGGCCGACCCCACCTCCTGGTTCACTAAGATGGCCAGAATCTTTAGGTAAGCATCATGATCACCTGGGATTAATTAGTGTTGATATATATTCTTCATTAATTGTTGTCATTTTTGAGTTGAAATATTTTTGAAGTCCGTTTTTTTTGGGGGAGGTTTAATTATTTTTTTGGAGTGAGTTCTTGTATATTTTGAGTTTATTTTTTATTTATGTTCTTGTTCTTTTTCTTCAGGTCACTTGGGAAAAGGAGAATGGTCGTGTCTTCTAAGTACGAGTTGCTTAAAAAGAACTTCTACGACGACCCACAAATCCTGATGGTGCAGTAGTGGGTGAGGGCAGCGGAAGGAAGGAGAAAACAAAACAAAACAAGAGAAGAGAAGAGAGAAGAAAGAGGAAGAGGAAGGAAGGGAAAAGAAAGGAGGATTAAAGGCAGGAATAGAAATGCCTAACACAAAAAAAAGAGGAAGTCAAAAAATAAAAATAAAAACCTAAGAAAAGAGAAAGAGAGAGAGATGGAAAGAGAAGAGAGGAAGAAAGAAAGAAAGAAGAAAAAACACGTAGCTAATGGAACAAGTGGAGGCGTTTATCTCCACTTTATCTCCACTAGTTTCTCCTCCACTCCAAGCGTCCATCTCTCCATCTTCCCCCCCCCCTCCCCCCCCTAACCTGCCTCGCCTCACACTCTCTCCTTCACACCTGAACGTACAAGTATCCTGTGTTGTCCCACGAGCAGCAGCATAACTATCATCATCATCATCATCATTATTATTATCATCATTATTATTATTATCATTATTATTTTGTATGTCATTTATGTATTTTATTATTTTTTTATAGTCATACACACGAGGCTCTCTTATTGCATCATTATCATTGTCATTTCATTTATTTGTTGGATTTAATTTCGTAATTATTATTATTTTTTTTTCCATCATTGTTAACATTTAAACTCCAATGAGGTTGTTACATTAATTTTTTTTAAATTATTATTCATCATTCATTTTCATCATTATTCACGTTCATTTATTATAGTGAAGACGTTTGCTAAGGATCTCTTCTTTTTTTTCTTTTCATTTCATTCAATTTAACATAAACATAGTAGTGAACCAATCAGTGAGAGGCAGGTCAGTCACACGCTGTCACCTGTACACCAATCAAACTACTCTATTATTATTATATCCAAACTACCTATAACTATAAAAAAAAAAATAACATAACATAACATACAATGAAATCACCTTTATAGCATTCACTAGCATATCCATTAAAAAAAAAAACATGCTTAGGTGAAGAAAAAAAAAAATGACATACGTATTAAGTATAAACATTTTAAGTCTTTTTGCTACATAGACAAAGTTAAGGAGAAAGAAATGTCTGTGCATGCATGTATGTGTGTGTATGTATGTGTGTATGTCTTTATGTCTGTCCTCGCCACACTAGCGCCTCGGGTATTGTGTGTCAGAAATATCCGTGATGGTGTTTAGCTTGGGCGAAGTTTACTACTAGTCGGCATGATCGCCAATTTGTGATAACAGCTGAACTTGTGATATTTTTGTATTGGAATAAACGTACAAAGATTTACCTGAACCTATTGCATTTACCTGTCTCCCTGTGGTGGTGGTGGTGGTGTGGTGTGGTGATGATGGTAAGTGTGTGGTGGTGGTGATGGTAAGTTCGGTGTGGTGTGGTGGTGATGGTAAGTTTGGTGTGGTGGTGGTGATGTTAGGTTAGATGTGGTGGTGATGTAATGAGTTGTGTTGGGAAGGTTAAGTTAGGGTTAGTTAGATTAGGTTTAGTCAGGTAAGCTTAGGTTAGGTAAAGTTTAGTTAGGTTAAGTTAAGTTAGGTTAGGTTGGTTTTAGTTAGGTAAGCTTAAGTTAGGTTAGGTTACTTCCCTTGTGTTGGTGTTGATGTGTTGTGTTGTATTGGAAAGAGTGTTGTTTTGTGTAACTGTTGTGGTTGCATTAGCTGTCTGTATGTCTGTTTGTCTGTCTGTTTGTTGTTGTGTCTAAGGTGAGGTTATGCATCAGTCACTACAATTGGGAAAGACTTAAAGTTACATTATATGGTATTTCATGAATGTATATAGAAAGGGAAAGAAGTGAAATAAGACCGGGAAAACCTAATGATTAATGGGAATAGAAGGAAAAAGCTAAATAAATGAAGGGAATACTTAATAATTAGGAATAAAGAGAGAGAAAAAAACAACATTCATAGCAACATATAAAAGTTAATTAAGTATTCATATAAAATTGACAAAAAAACAAGTAAAAGCTGAGAATAGCAACACATAGAAGGGAAAGAAGAGAGAGAAGGAAAAAAATAAATAAGAAAAGAAAGCAGGAAAGGAAGGAAGATACATAAGGAAAAAAGAGAGAAGGAAAATATTAAAAAGGGAAGGATGAAAAATAAAAATAAAAGATAGGGAACCACAAAAGCAAACAATGGTAGAGAGAGATAGAGAGAGAGAGAGAGAGAGAGAGAGAGAGAGAGAGAGAGAGAGAGAGAGAGGAGAGAGAGAGAGAGAGAGAGAGAGAGAGAGAGAAGTATGGACTCATTGAACTTAAGGCTCGACAGATTATGTTATCGTATTCTATTTTCAACCTTATTCTACCTTATTTTTAACTTATTTCACCTGTCTGTCTATAGCTAATTAGAGAGGAAAACAAACAAACTCACCTGGACACGTAAAAACACAGGTAAAGGGGTTAAAATAGAGTTAATTAAGAGAGAGAGAGAGAGAGAGAGAGAGAGAGAGCGGGTGGTGTAGAAGGAGGGAAAGGAAGGAGGGGGGGCGGAGGTAATGCTGATATAACACATGTTGACTATTTATAGAAAGAAACGAGGCTTATGCTAGAGAGAGAGAGAGAGAGAGAGAGAGAGATAATTATTGTGTTTGTGTGTAAAAAGGATATAGAGAATATAGAAAAGTTAATGATTGCAAGGTGTGTGTGTGTGTGTGTGTGTGTGTGTGTGTGTGTGTGTGTGTGTGTGTGTGTGTGTTTAAGTCTAAACTGTGTATATACTCTCGTTGTGTACGAATTCTCTCTCTCTCTCTCTCTCCTCTCTCTCTCTCTCTCTCTCTCTCTCTCTCTCTCTCACTCTCTCTCTCTCTCTCTCTCTCTCTCTCTCTCTCTCTCTCTCTCTCAATAAGATAACAAAAAAGATAAATAATAACCACTTTTTCTCTCACTAGCTCTTGAAATATCTATAAACTATGACATCCGTTTAAATGATTACCACCACTCCTTATCCTTCACTCACACTCTTTCTAACTCATGCTTGGACGCGTTGGTGTAGCCTTAAGAGTGATGAGTAACGCGCGTGACTCACCGGTGTATGAGGCTAAAGAAAGGCGAGGGGTGTCAGGCGATTTGTATGGACTCACTATACGGGGAAAGGATTTAAGGGAGGGAGTCACTGTCATATGCTAAGACAATTATAGGGTACGCGAATTGACTGTCATATGCTAAGACATATATAGGGTACGCGAATGTAATAATAATAATAATAATAATTAATAATAATAATAAGTTTTCATCAGTGCTATTGAATATTTATCTGTACTCTTAACATTTATATCATTTTTATATTTTATTTAAGTCTACCTTCGAGTTTTATTTTATATTTATAGAAGGGAAAGTTAAGATTATAAGTGTGTGTGTATGTGTGTGTGTGTGTGTGTGTGTGTGTGTGTGTGTGTGTGTGTGTGTGTGTAATGCTAGTCTATCTGTCTCTGTCTGTCTGTCTTTGTCTTCACGTCCGTCTGTCTGTCTGTCTGTCCGCGAGTAGGTCAAGGAATATTCAGGAAGTTTTTAGTAGATACGTGTCCAGGAGGAGGAGGAGGAGGAGGAGGAGGAGGAGGAACAAAGACATAACAGGGAAGGGAAAGGTGACGAAATCTTACACCAACAAAAGAAGAACAAGAAAAGTAAAAGCAATATA
>JAXIVD010007330.1:15000-20483 GCA_036785275.1 Cancer borealis
TCTCTCTCTCTCTCTCTCTCTCTCTCTCTCTCTCTCTCTCTCTCTCTCTCTCTCTCTCTCTCTCTCTCTCTCTCTCTCTCTCTCTCTCTCTCTCTCTCTCTCACAATGGCGGCTGGAAAGGGGTACTTGTGTATTAAATAAGTGTCCTATTGTTTCCAGTATTACGTTCAGGGAAGTTCAGTGATCCAGGTTAGGTTACATCCCTTCCCTTTTTAGCATGTATGAGGGTAAGGGTGAGGGCAAGGGTGAGGTAAGGGTGAGGGTAAGGGTGAAGGTACTCTGGAGGCTGAGGGTGTAAGAGAATGAAGGTTAGGTGGTGGTGTAATAGGAAGGGAAGTGTTAGGTAGTTGGGTGAGAGGGGAAGGAAGGAAGGAGGAGTGAGTGGCAAGGTGAAGGTTAAGTTAGGTTAGATTACGTTAGGTTAGGTTAGGTTATACTAGGTTTCTTTAGGTTAAGTTTGATTTGGTTTGGTTCAATAGGTTAGGTTATATTAGACTAGGTTTGGCTTTGCTTGGTTCAATTAGGTTAGGTTAGGTTCAGTTAGTTTTTTTTTAGTTTTTAATTTATGTTTATTGGTGTTAATCAATGTGTGTTTCCATAAATAGAAACACAAATGGAAGTGAAAGTCAGGAAAAAAAATTGTATGTAGGAAAGTTATATTACCATTTTTCATAATTTTCCTACTGTTATAAATCAATTTCCATTTATATAAACAGAAACGTATATAGAAATTAGATTTAGTAAAAGCCTCCTGGCTAGTACAGTGGTAGCGTGCTGGTCTTGCATTCGCTTGGTCGGCAGATCGAGTCCCCGCCCGGGCTTGTAATGCTTAAGCTGTTTACTGGGGAGGAACTGCTGTGGTCGGGCACCACAGTGGGGGGTTGGGCTTGCCTGGCTGACGTTCTGGAGAGCATCTTCATAGATGGATACCGGAACTGAAACCCATGCAACTTTAACTTTAACTTTATATAGGTATCAATGTATATGTGATTGTAGTAGTAGTAGTAGCAGTAGTAGTAGTAGTAGTAGTAGTAGTGACTATCGCAATACTGATTGTAACACTAAAAGTTCCTTCACATCCCCTCAAACGAGTCTAGACGTAAAGAAAACAGAGTCGAACATGAATCATACTCTTTCGTCACCAATCACACGTGTAATAAAAAGATAACAGAGAGAGAGAGAGAGAGAGAGAGAGAGAGAGAGAGAGAGAGAGAGAGAGAGAGAGAGAGAGAGAGAGAGAGAGAGATGGGGTGAATAACATGAAAAAAGCAAGAGTGTGAGGGAAAGTATGGAAGGAGTAGCAGGAGGAGTAGGAGGAGGAGGAGGAGAAACTTGGAGATAGTGAGATAGGGAGGAAGGAGGGAATGGAATGGAGGGAAAATGACGCAAGAGAGATGATAAGGAAAGCATGGAGGGGGCAACAGCCCTCCACCGTCACATTGTCTAGGCTGGAGATATAAAGATGGAGGGAAGGAGGGAGGGAGAGAAAAAGAGAGAAAGAGAGAGAGAAGTTACTGACCACATGTAGAGGGTCAGTGAACAGCCTCAGAGGGTAGTAAACCTATGGAAAGTTACCTGAATATAGACCTAGGCAGGATTTTCATAACCTGAGGCGTAGAAATTGGCGGTAAAAAAGATGGTGGTATAATGTTTTTTTCTACTTCTTTATCTATACATAGGCCGTGTAATGTAATGTTATGTTAGGCCTTTCTCACTACACAAAAGAGAGTATGTTTTCTAACCACACACGCAATCTAAGACGTATTTTTTCATTGGATTTGATTTCTTGTGACTTTTTTTTTCGTTCTTAGAAGATAAATATAGTAAGTTATTTGGGATTGTCTGTCATTTAGTTTGCCGTCATGGCTTTTCCTGATCTATATATACTATTCCACATGCTTTTTACGTAATTCTTATAGCTTTCGATTAGTTTTAAAAATTTTTATTTCTTGCAAAAATGCGTGAAAATTTTGACACCTCCGAATCAGATGAAAATTGGTACAACGAGGTTTCTGTGAATACTGAACAAGAATCTGGACTCAGTTTTCTGATTACTGTGATATCAATGGATTTTGTATTTTTGACCTAAAATTTTTTACCAGAATTGAAGTAAAAATTATTTTTGCCATTTTTCTACGAAAATGTTACTTCTACAACAACAATGTATCGGGACAAATTTGTTAAGCATAATAAGCTCTATCGAAATATCATTACACCTTTACAATATGTTTAACAGTTTAAGAAACAAATAAAAGTTTGTGTCAGTTCTGTGAAAAACACAAATGTGTAATTTTCTCAATAACTTACATTCTAATTATAATTAATTGCAACTGAGATGAACGAGCATGACATGATCTATATTTACTATTCTAAATATTTGCTACGTAAGCCCCATAGTTTTTGAGTTATTGTAAAAAACAGTATTTTTGACTAAAATTCCAAGGGTATTATTTATTTATTATCCTTGCTGATTTCCATGAAAAATTTTAAATTCTAGAATCTCATTAAAATTGGTACACATGGATTTTCAGTCATGCTGAACACGAATCTGAACTCAGTTTTAGGATTATATGAGTTTTTGATCTAATTTCACAAATTTTAGTTCTTAATGTATATTTTCTTAATTATTACAAATAAATTAATCGATAACTGTGCGTAAACAACTTATGTGTTTTTAATGTAGTTGTGTAATAATGGTGAAACTATGTGTATGTGTGCATGTGTGTGTGTATATGTGCATGTATGTGTAAGGGTTGACCAATGGTGACGGCAGGTGTGTGTGAGTCAGGTGAGTGAAGGCAGTGAGACAGTCACCTGGCCGTACACAGTAACTTAGTGTGTGTGTGTGTGTGTGTATGTGTGTCTATGCATGTGTGTGCATCCATGTATGTGTGTGTGTACATTAACTATATATAGCCTCGCTTTCACAGTTCATTTTAGTAATCTTTCCCCATCAGTTCATATATTCCCTTTTTTTGGGGTGCAGTGTAGGGGAAAGAGGGGAAAGGGGTTGAAGAGGGGTATGGGGGGTAAGTTCATGTTTTCCTTAAAGGTGTATGTACTGGTTTTTTAAGTTCACGTGAGACAGTTGTCGTCACGGGGCTCGACTCTCTCAATTGTTGGTCTGGTTGGTGGGAATTCTGACATCTTTACAATAGCGAGGCCAGAGGAACTTGTCGCAGTCTTACGTTTGACCCATCTAACAAAACACTATATAGTATTAAGGTTTTATTTATTCATACTACTCCAATTTATTACTTTATTTTTGTTATTATTATTGTTGTTGTTGTTGTAGTTGTAGTGGTAGTATTGATAGTGTTAGTTGTATTAGTATTAGTATTGGTATTGGTATTGTTTGTTGTAGTAGTAGTAGTAGTAGTAGTAGTAATAGTAATAATAATAATAGTAGTAGTTGTATACACGAAAAATTAATTGGCTAGAAAATTAAAAGGTTAAATAAAAAATAAAAATAAAAGGAAAAAATATGTGTGGAAAAAAATACAGGAAGAAAAGAAACAGGAAGGAAGAAGAGAAATACGAATAGAAACAAAATAAAATAAAAATAATATGCCGGTTGACCTCTTAAAAGGTCAATATTTACCTTTACTACCTTCAAACTTTTCACGTACACAACCTGTTTCGAACACATTTAGTACACACCCATGTACACACCAAACATACATACATACATACATACAAATCAACCATTTAAACACAACTTCTCCATACGTACACAATTCCAGGTGTACACAATCACCTCACCCCCCTCTGTGTAAGTACGTACAGTGACCCCTTCTCTCCCTCTCTCTCTCTCTCTCTCTCTCTCTCTCTCTCTCTCTCTCTCTCTCTCTAGGTCATCGTTTCTTGACCTTTCCTGAGTTCAACATCCCCTTGCTGTGCTTAGACATTGGCAGCACCAGAACCACCTTTTTATATCTGTCTTTCTTTCTCACTTCTTTTTTTTAGTCAGGTTTCTATGTACAGGTCAACAGCCTTGCATTAGGCAAGCCAAGGCTGAAATTGGGTTTAATATTATAGTAATTAGAATATTGAGTCCAGATTCGTGTTCAGCTTGTCCAACTAGCTCTCTGAACCTATTTTTATGAGATTCTGAGGTGTCGAAATTTTCATGAAATTCTTTCTACCTTGGATTTTTGGCAAGAAATAATGTTTTATAAGATAACACGTATATTATGAGGTTTACGTAAAGTTTGCAAAGAACAATAAATAATGAACTTAGTAATCCCTTTCTTTTGAGCTATAGTATAATAATTTTGGAATACAAATAACTGAAAAATCGACGTATTTGTGTTTGTTCCAAAAATGTGTAGTTAATTAGATTTTTTCCAAAAGTATGAAAGTAATCTAAATAATGATGACATATTCAAATCGAACTAATCAAACGTAACAACTTTGATTATATGTACTTGTTCTGTACGACTAATAGTTACGTAGTTAAAGGGCAAAAACATATCGACCCAAATCCTGGTCTAGATTTTTGACCCACAAAATTAAAGTTATATTTCCGTCACAGATACGTGAAAAATTATCAGAATATAAACTGTAGATCTTCCAATTTACTATGAGATGAGTTAATGAAGTTTTCCTGTATGACAAACGATTTTTAAGAGAATTGTCAAAAACTGTAATGACTAATATTTTTTGTTGTAAGTTAATTAGACACAGACTTTATAGAGATAGATAGATAGATAGATAGATAGATAGATAGAGAGAGAGAGAGAGAGAGAGAGAGAGAGAGAGAGAGAGAGAGAGAGAGAGAGAGAGAGAGAGAGAGAGAGAGAGAATAGAAGAGAAGAGAAGAGAAGAGAAAGTGGCCGCTCCTCCCTCAGTTATCAAGTCTAGAACATTAACACTCGTTTGATGCCACGCTGCCACCTCTCTACAGCACTGTATGTATGTATGTGTGTATGTATGTATGTATGTATGTATGTATGTATGTATGTATGTATGTATGTATGTATATGTGTATGTATGTATGTATTAGTCACTCAAACAATCTTTCTATCCATCTACTACTACTATTACTACTACTACCTATTACTACCACTACTACTACTACTACTATTACTACTACTACTATTACTACTACTACTACTACTATTACTACTACTACTATTACTACTACTACTACTATTACTACTACTACTACTATTACTACTACTACTATTACTACTACTACTACTACTACTATTACTATTACTACTACTACTACTACTACTACTACTACTATTACTACTACTACTATTACTACTACTACTACTATTACTACTACTACTACTACTACTACTACTACTACTACTACTACTACTACTATTACTACTACTACTACTACTATTACTACTACTACTATTACTATTACTACTACTACTACTACTACTATTACTATTACTACTACTACTACTACTACTACTACTATTACTACTACTACTATTACTACTACTACTACTTACTACTACTACTAC
>JAXIVD010007331.1:0-15000 GCA_036785275.1 Cancer borealis
CCTGGATTCAGAAATATGTATGCTTTCAAATGTCTTCAAAATGGAACAGGATGTGGAAAAGATAATAGCATGGGTGTCTGAGGGTATCGTGGGCATGGTTGAGTTATGGCTTGTGTTATTGTGGCTTAAATTACTTGACTAACTTCCTGCCAATACCTAACAATGAAGCTTCACTAACACATATGAACACGCTTCGGTGCTTCGGAACAGTTCCTTAATTAGCCAAACACGACGTGGCTCCACACACCTTAAACCCGCCCTCAACAACTGTGAAAAAAAGGAATATAAGACTAATAAGTTGTATAGATGACATTAATACAGTCATATTTTTTTATATTTCACCTAAGGAACGCCACCGCCGCCGCCGCTATTCTTTTGTTTGAGAGAGTAAGATGTTGAGGTTGAGGTTGAGGTTGTGTGAATGTTGAAATGCTTCCCTTACTGGATTGTTTTGGGTAAGAACTAGAAATTAGGGGACTGGGGTATAGGAGGGTGGATGTGTGGGTACCGGTACTATACAGGGGACGGATGGAGGGTGGCTGGGTACAGTACTTAATAGTTACTTTTGACAATATTCATTCCTACTCAGTGTAATCTCGTGTATAAACAGAACTACAGCATCCTCTATTTCCACTCGATATTATATCTAACACTCCATATAATGAGTCCTTTTTTCTTTTATTCTTCCTTTATACTTGTACATTATATAATCCTTATGCTTAATGTCAGTTGCCATCCCCTAGTTTATGAAAAAATAGAAAAATCCTTATATAGAACTGAAGCAGCATCCCTATTAATTTTAGCTACGAGACGCCACTGCTCCTAATACAACTATTACTACTACTACTTCTACTACTATTACTACTACTACTACTACTACTACTACTACTGCTGCTGCCACTGCTACACGAGCGGTCTCTTTTCTTAATTATCCTTAGTGTCTATTGTCATTAGAAATACTTCGAGCTGCTCTTTCCCCTCCCCCCTCCTTCCCCCTCCTTCCCCTTCCTTCTTTCTTATCACACTGTCCACTCCTACAGACATCTTCGGTACCCTAGAAGGCAGCTGTGCTTTTATTTTTTCCTTCTGTTTTGATGGAGTTGTTTTTAAGAAGGTCTGTCCTCCAGCACATCATATTTCTTTCACAGCCGTCATCCTCAACTACTAACACTAATCTTTCCTTACTACCTTATCATCTTTTTATCTCTAATCATCA
Source organism: Cancer borealis (assembly GCA_036785275.1). Lineage (NCBI taxonomy): Eukaryota > Metazoa > Arthropoda > Malacostraca > Decapoda > Cancridae > Cancer > Cancer borealis. The sequence continues at coordinate 1,217 of JAXIVD010007331.1, forward strand.
TTGTCTCCTAATATTCTTCAGTAAGACTTTTGCATCGTCGCTTCCTTGACTTCCCCGTGACAGCTGGTTCTGGACATGACTGGCCCGACACCCTCCCGACCCCTCCCCCGACCAAGCCCGATCCCTCCCGACTCCGCCCGACGCCTCTTCTTCAGCGGCGACACACATGGAGGCCGTTGCAAGGATCTCTCCAGCCATCTGATACCAGGGCCAGACGGAGGGCGGAGCAACGCTGGCGGATTCATTATGTCTACTTTGGCATATCTTCCACTAGGGTAAGAAGGTGGGAGGAGAGGGGAAGAGGAAGAGAGACAGAGAGAAGAGAAGCGAGGAGTTGAATAAAAGGAGAAGGAAGAAAGATTTAATTGTGTACCTCCAACATGAGTGAGTGTGAGGAGGAGAAGGAGGAGAAGGAGGAAGAAGAAGAGGAGGAGAGGCCTAGACAGAGAACACAAGGTAGGCTAATCTAAGGTAGTGTATTGTCTTCAGCAGCGCCCCCTGGTGTGGTGTGGTGTAGTTAGCTGGCGTATATAAAGGATTTGTTTACCTCGCCACTGGATTATCTCGTAAATTAGTGCTCGTAAAGATAACCTTATATACACTTAGTCTTGCCTTGCGTGGCGCGGCAGCGGCATTATCGTCCAGCCCATTAAAAGGCGTGTGAGTGTGAGCGAAGCCTTAACAAACAAACAAACAAACAAACAAACATACACACACACAAACACACACACGCACACGCACACGCACACGCACACGCACACGCACACGCACACGCACACGCACACACACACACACACACACACACACACTGACCCGACTTGGCTACTGGGAAGACGGTGTGCAGGAAGCCAAATTAAGAACACGATTAGGAGGAGGAGGAGGAGGAGGAGGAGGAGGAGGAGGAGGAACACATAGGAACACATAGGAAGAACAAACAGCAACAGGCCAGGAGGAGGAGGAGGAGGAGGAGGAGGAGGAGGAGGAGGAGAAGGATGAGGAGGAGGAGGAGGAGGAGGAGGAGGAGGAGGAGGAGGAGGAGGAGGAGGAGGAGGAGGAAAAGAAGGAGGAGAAAGAATAGAACGTAGGAGGAGAGGTTCTGCTGGATGACAAAATAGAAAAGAAGAAGAAAAAAATTTCAAGAACACGCACAAGAGCAAGATCAAGAGCAAGATACAAAAAACACAAAGCACTAGAACATGAAGGACAAAAACAAGACTAATTATACCTTCCACAGCCAACCAGGTGAGACATGAGTCACCTCAGACCACTATTAGCCCAAGGACATTACTAACCTTACCTGCATTTACCTTTACCTGCCAACCTAACCTAACCTAACCTAACCTAACCTAACCTAACCTAACCTTTACCTGCCCCTGTACCTACCTTTACCTACATAACCCCACGTAAACAAACACACCTGTCCTACTCCCTTTCAGAAATTCTCCTTCCCTATACATAAAATACATCTTTCTCTATACATTAACTACATCCTACAACTTTTCCCTAAACATTATCTACATCCTACAACCTTTCCTCTATACATTACCTACCTCCTACAACCTCACCTTTATACATTACTTACATCCTACAACCTCGAGGACGATCCCCAAGCATCACCTATCACCTTGAGGCACCTGAAGGAAGTCTGTCGTAAGTCTAGTAAGCCAAGCGGGCCGGGGCGTCTGTATCCATAAGGACACACAAACACAAACACAAACACACACACACCCCGGCCGACGCCCAACTCTATATTACCACAAACATCACAATAAGCGACAAAGAGTTGAATAAAACCAAATACTCACGACTTTCCTTCTGCAACGCCTGGTAAAGAAGAAAGAGGAGGAGGAGGAGAAGAAGAAAGAGCAGGAAGGAGAAAGAGGAATACAAAAAAATGGTCCGATACAAAGAGACACAAAATTGATCTTTACCGTTGATCGCATACAAGAGAAATGCAACGAAAATCAACGAACATTTTTGAATCACACGAGAACCATAAAGATTTTGACTGACATTTACTGAATCACAAAGAAAACGGGTGACCATGAGCGGCTGTATTAAAAGGAGTTAAAGGTTAAATGAAAAAAAGAAATAGATAAAAAAGAGCAATAGATATATCACAAGAGACCCGCAATGAACACACTACCTTCATTTTTCTTTTTATATAGTTGTACGCATATTTTGAAAACTAACAAAAGACTGTCGGGAAGGAGGCAGGGACGGCGGGGTTTGGGGGCGGAGAGTGAGAGAGAAATAGCGTTTAGTGGAGAGAAGAAAACGTAGAGTTGTGTGCCATTGTATAAAAAAAAAAATATGGCCCCTTTCCGCCCCTACACAAAATAAAAAATGGGTTACACCATAGAAATATTAATAAGGTTACTTAGATAATACTGTAAATTGAGTAAAAAATATTAACTCACTCCAGTTTCTTTGGGGAGTTCCATTCAACGAGTATTATTTAGTAGAAGAAATAGAAGGAAAACAGATAATACAAGAGGAGGAGGAGGAGGAGGAGGAGAAAGAGGAGAAAAAAGGAGGGGGTAGAAGGAATATGATGACCACAAAGACGAGGAGGAGGAGGAGGAGGAGGAGGAGGAGGAGGAGGAGGACGAGGACGTGGGTGAGGGATGACACACTAATTTATCACGGTCATTAAACTAACCTGGAAACGATCCCACAATACCGTTCCAAGAAGAAAACAAAGAAATAGGCAGAAGAAGAAAGACGAAGAATAAAAAGATACAAAAAAATCGAAAGGTACAGCAACATGACAAAAGATCTGCAACCACTCCATCACCACTTCTCTCTCTCTCTCTCTATTCTCCCTCTCCTTCTATTCATCTTCCCTTTCTACCCCTTCAAGACCTTTTCGTCCCTCCCTACTGTTAGGAAGAAAGGAGTGAAGTAATGCAAGGGAGCGAGAGAGGGAAGGGGATGGAGGGACAGAGATGGGAGGGGAAAGGAGCATTGCAGAAGGGATGGGAAGGGAAGGAAGGGGTCGAAGGAAGGGAGAAAGGTGATGTATGGGGTGAGGGGCCATATTAGCCGCCTCAGGTAAGCTAATTAGCCGTCCTATTCACCTGTACAGGCCGCCATAAACTCGAAATTAATAGACCATGGAAAAGGGCTACACGATAAACATCTCACCGCTTTTTCTCCTTGCAATGAAGTCCTGAGGGAAAGGCAAGGCAAGGCAAGGCAAGGCAAGGGTAGGGAAGGCAAAGGTAGGGAAGGGTGTGGTAGGTAAGGTAAGGTAAGGTAAGGTAAGGTAAGGTAAGGTAAGGTAAGGTAAGGCAAGGTAAGGCAAGGTAAGGCAAGGTATGGCAAGGCAAGGCAAGGCAAGGCAAGAGTAGGGTAGAGTAGGTAAGGCAAAGCAAAGCAAGGCAAGGTAAGGTAAGGCAAGGCAAGAGAAGGAAAAGAAAGTGTAGAGTAAGTAAGGCAAGGCAAGGCAAGGCAAGGTTCTCTCCCGCCATTATCCATCGCCACTTAAGGTTTTATGAGGTGAAAATTTGATGTATATTGTTGCTCGTTCTTGTCTTGCAGGAAAAGGATGAGCGTTCGGGGTGATTATATAAGGTTTTACTATGATACTATTACCATTATTACTATCTATACTACTACTACTAATACTACTACTACTACTACTACTACTACTAATAATAATAATAATAATAATAATAATAATAATAATAATAATAATAATAACAAATGAAAAAACTAAAATTATCAAACTCTTGAATTTTGGTTAAGAAAAAAGTTACTATTATGATGAAACAATTGAAAGGATAATAATAATGTAGAAAAATATGAAAAAAATAAATAAAAGACCACGCCGCCGCCGCCGCCGCCGCCGCCGCCGCCGCCGCCGCCGCCGCCGCCGCCGCCGCCGCCGCCGCCGCCGCCGCCGCCGCCGCCGCCGCCGCCTCCGCCTCCGCCTCCGCCTCCTCCGCCTCCTCCGCCTCCTCCTCCTCCTCCTCCTCCTCCTCCTCCTCCTCCTCCTCCTCCTCCTCCTCCTCCTCCTCCTCCTCCTCCTCCTCCTCCTCCTCCTCCTCCTCCTCCTCCTCCTTAGCAACCCCGCCCTTCGCTAGTTCTAAATCATATAACAAAAATCCTCATAAAAAAGCTCAATCTTAATAATTTCTTTAATCCTATATATTTTCATTTTTTTTCAAGTGTCCTTCAATACATGTCCTTCAAGAGGGAGTGTTACGTGACCAATACTCGTTTCTTATGACAAATTGTTAAATGTATCTATTGTATTAATCTTCTACTTAAGGGTGGTAATGATGTATTTTAAAAGGGAAGATGCAAGGTAGAAAGGGAAGGGAAAGGGGTAAAGGGAGGAAGACTAGGAAAGGGTAAAAGGGGAGGGGGAGGGACACCACTACAAGGTCGACTACAGGAACTTTAATGAAGAGGCTTTGTAGAAGGGGATACGTATGTGTTTTATGGTGTGTGTGTGTGTGTGTGTGTGTGTGTGTGTGTGTGTGTGTGTGTGTGTGTGTGTGGTGTGTGTGTGTGTGTGTGTGTGTGTGTGTGTGTGTGTGTGTGTGTGTGTGTGTGTGTGTGTGTGTGTGGTGGTGATGGGATGGTGGCGCGCGCGCGCACACGCACGCACACGCACGCACACGCACGCACGCACACACACACACACACAGACACACACACACACAGACACACACACACACACACACACACACACACACACACACACACACACACAGACACACACACAGACACACACACAGACACAGAGACACACACAGAGACACACACAGAGACACACACAGAGACACACACAGAGACACACACACACACACACACACACACACACACACAGACACACACAGACACACACACACACACAGACACACACAGACACACACACACAGCCCCGCCCCACCCCACCCCTTTCACCTCACCTAACCTCACCTTCATCCCCCGCCAGGTAAGACCATTTAGAACACAATCAGTGCCCAGCCGGGTGCATCAGGGACACCAAACACACTAATGACCCAGAATGGCGGAGCGAATCACCTAATCACCTCGTTCACAATGGTTCGCCTCCCTCCCCCTCCCCCCCTTCTTCCTCCTCCCCTTCTACTCCTTCCCCTCCCTCCTTCCACTACTTCGTCCACTAGGTCTCCACTCCAGCTGTTTTGGTAGGTTAAGCTATTCCTCCCTCTTGGTATTGTCTCCCTTACTCCCTTTACTCCCTTTACTCCCCTTAGCCTCCTCACTTCCCTTTCTTTTCTCTTTTTTTTATCTCTCTCGCCACTAATGCCACTCAAAGTTACTCACAACAATAGCAAAAATACTCCCTTTAGATATGCAAATGTTCCTATTTACACAGCAACCATCAGTGGCGAGGAAGGGAAGGGAAGGGAAGGGAAGGGAAGGGAAGGGAAGGGAAAGAGGGGAGCAGGTGCCATTAAAGGGGGAATGGGTAGGTAGGTAGCGGGGTAGGGAAGGAGGGGGAGGAAGGGAGGGGAGGAAGGGAGGGGAGGAAGGGAGGGAAGGAGAGGAGGGGAAGGGAGGAGGGGACGTGGTAGGGAAGTAAGTCACCAAGAAGAAAAACTGTTTACATTTGAAGTTAATGTTTACTGAGAATTTGTAGCAAAACTCTCATGTATAAACACGTGTAGGAAAGTAGCAGGTGTGTCTATGTACCTGTAATTACTTGTGAAGCGAGGTTAGGCGTACAGGTAAGAAGGGGGTGAGGGTGCAGGGGTTAAGGTGGGGGGGTTGGGGTTGTAGGGTTGGGGGAAGAAGATGGGAGGATACTCACTAAACACTAAGAATAACAGGATAACAAGTACAAGAAAATACATAGTAATACATAAAAGGAACAAGATTATATAGAGATGGATAAAATAAATAAACTATGTGAAAAAATATGGCTAAGAGGTCAAGAGTGTAATGAAATTGTTTAATGATATATTATTTGGCAATGAAAGTAATGATATATTATTTCCTGCGCCCCGCCCTTCTATTTCCCTTTCATCCTAGCACGCACATCTTGGCTCCACACTCAATGCTTCAGCTGCACGCAAACTTAACACATTCTCACACTCACTCCCTCACTCATTCACTCAACGACGTAAAAGTCTTTAAAGAAACTTAACGAAAACTATTTAAATTTCTTTCAGGTATATAAAAATTATTTAAAACAATTTTTTGGTAGGGAGAAAAAACTTATAAATTCAATCTTAGTAGATATAACCTCAATTATCTATTTTTTGTTTGTGAGAGGGTGTCAGGGGAAACAAAGCTTAAATTTTAACAAAGTTGAAAAACCTCAAATATTTTCAATAAGTAGTAATGTAATAACTAGAAATCTAATATATATATATATATATGTATATGTATATATATATATATATATATATATATATATATATATATATATATATATATATATATATATATATATAGTTGAAGTGCCTGTCTAGTACATTTTTTTTCCTTCAATTCCCAAAATTGCACGCAGAATATTTATACAAGGCCTTTTAAGTAAGCTATTTCAATATCCCAAAAAGGCACACACACGCACGCACACGCACACGAACGCACACGAACGCACACGCACACACACACACACACACACACACACACACACACACACACACACACACACACACACACACACACACACGCAGACGCACACGCACACGCAGACGTAGTCATTGAAAGAGTGAGTTGTTCGTCTTTTTTCTCTCCTTCCTCCCTTCCTTCTATTCCTCCCTCCCTCCCTCCCTCCCTCCCTCCCTCCCTTCCTCTCTACCTCCCTCACTCGCTATATCACACAAACTTTATAAACTTTACCAAAACTACTTAAGATGGCCAGCGATAAACAGATTACCATCGATATATTTTCCTTCAAGACGAGATAATATGTACACCTCCCTTTCCCCCCTCCCTTTACCCCATACCTTTACCCCTTAGTACCTTCCCCACCTTCCAGCACACCCCTTCACCCTTCACCCTTCACCCCACCCCATCCCCCATTATGCTAAACACAGCTTTCCATATATCCTCTCCTTACCACATCATTATCCTTTACCATACACAAAAAATAAGAATACCATTAAATTTTGGCGATGCAGTACAGCGAGTAATGGGTAATGGGGGTGAAGGTGATGGGAGGAGGAGGAGGAGGAGGAGGAGGAGGAGGAGGAGGAGGAGGAGGAGGAGGAGGAGGAGGAGGAGGAGGAGAAGATATTGTTCGAGGGTGTGTAGGGTGAGGGGAGGTGAGGGAAGGAGGGAGGATAAGGGAGGGGAAAATAATGTTATATTCAGCACCTGTTGTTTTATCTCAACTTGGGAGGGAAAAAAAAGGAAGAGAAAGAGAGAAAGGATTGGATAGGATTGAAGAGAAAAGAGTAATGGAAAAGAAAGAATAGTGAAGAGGAGAAGAGAGGAAAGAATGAGGGAAGAGAACAAAGGGAAAGTGAAAGAGGAAACAGATATAATGAATGGAGTGAGTGAGGGAGGGAGAGAGGATGATGCAATGAGAAAAGGAGGAGGAGGAGGAGGAACATGACACTAATGCACTAATTACCAATCCAGGTATGCAGACACCTAAATTACCTTCAATAGGAACACGTGGCGACACCAATGATTTTTTAGTCTTCACCTTTGTCTTAATTCCCTTCCCCTCCCTACCTCTCCCTGTCTTCCCTTGTTCCCTCTTCATCATCCTTCCTTATCCTCTTCCTCATTATCCCTTCCCTTTGTCTCTGTCATATTTCTCACTCTCACACACACACACACACACATACACACAGACACATACACACACCATACACGTATTAATTAGTCTTTTTTTCATATATTCCACTATAATTTCCTATTTTATCGTGACGTGTGAGTACGAAGGGGAAACAGAGGTTGTTGTTTTGTTTTCCTTTAGCGGTAACTCATTAATTTCCACGCAGCTGTTTATCTCCCAAGGGCAAAAATCAAGGCAGGTTTTCCCAACATCAAACTATTTTTCTCTCATTTGGTGTCACATTTGCTTCCGGTTAATTGTTTTTACCGCCCAAAATATTTCACCAACTTGCCCAGGTAATGCTCAAGTGTTCTTCCTGGCGGTACTGTGCTAATTACAGGTGTACAGGACTGGCTTTTAATTATTAAGGACAGGTAGATGCCGCTGGTCTGTCTGTCTGTGTCTGTCTGAGTCACCAGGTATACGGATTACTTAATTTTTTTTTTTTTAACAGGTCAGACGACGAGCCCAATTACGTCAATATAATACATAATACCTGTAAATATACTAAGAGGAAGGGAAGACAAAATATACGTGAATATTAATAACATGAAAATTATAGAAAGCTTCACAACTTCTATCTTAAAATGATACCGAGTTTCCAGATTCATAATTACGTAATAAGTAGCGAGAGGGAAAAATTTATGTATAGAGGAAGGAAAAATATGTATAAAGGAACGAAAAATATGTATAGAGGAAGGAAAAATATGTATAGAGTAACGAAAAATATGCATAGAAAAAAGAAAGAAATTGTATAGAGGAAGGAAAAAATATGCATAGAGAAAAGAAAAAATATGTAGAGAGGAAGAGCAAGGTCAGCCATAACTGTTAAGGGAATATATTTGACCTCATAGGACATAGATGCTGCCTCAGGGACATAGAAAACGGAGGGACATGAAGGGTAGACTGATCAAGGTGTGACGAAGAGGAGACGACCACCCACAGGTAGACACCATACATATATATACTCTGTCTCTGTCTCTCTCTGTCTCTCTCTGTCTCTCTCTGTCTCTCTCTCACAACTAATCTAAATAGTTATGGAGGTCGTTTTGAATGTCATGAGGCTGGCAAGACCTCACCTCCCTCCCATTTATCTCGCCCAGCCTCAGGTGAAGGGAAGCGGCAGGTGAGACAGATGATTATTGTCTAGAGTCTGATGGGGAGTTTGCCAGATGAGTGGTGACTGGTAGTAACTGGCGCCGAGGTGAGGTGAGGTTAGGTTAGGTAAGAAAGCCAGGTAAAGCAAGGTTAGAGTGGCAGTCATGCATCTCTTAGGGTCACCTGAAGACATTGTGTTGCTATTTTATTCGTCTCTCTTGACTGAGTAACCTAACATAGCACGCGTGGCCTTCCTTCCTTCCTTCCTTCCTTCCTTCCTTCCTTCCTTGCATAACTCTAGGCCGTCGCTCTTTACTGACTAACCGTGCACCCTGGAGGCTTGTGAGAGATGGTGACGCCTTGGGATATAGATTCATTAGCTCTCTATTCATGCGAGAAGAGTGCAGTGACAGTCCTGATGGTGATGCTGGCTGGTGTGATGACCCTTGACGAAGGACTTATCACTTTGCTTGATTGTTAACTGTCATTGAGGTTCATCTTTTGTCGACCATAATTGGCATCACCCCTTGTTAACTTGTCCTGTCACTGCGCTTACAAGACCCTGATTCTGTTCGTTGTGTCCCGCCCAATGAAGTGATCAGCTGCTGCTATAAACGGGAAGTGATGGCAATTTGGTCTCATATCCGCCTTGAAACAGTAGGAAATTAAAGGAAAAATACTGTTGATGATGATGAAGATGGAGAGACAAGAAGCTACAGATGGAGACGAAGAAGGATAACGAGAAAAACAAGACTTAAAAGGAAAACAAATGACAAACGACAATTACGACCACCACGAAAAGGATATAAAAAAAATGAAAAACAGGAACAATGAGGATAACGAAGCGCAACATTTATCATGCTCATTAGTGTGCTAAACGAGACCACTTTTCAACACAGACACATCCGTCTTCAATGCACCCAACACACGCCTTGACACACTCCCTACCACCTTACCCGCTTCCTTACCTGCCTCGTCCCCACGACACACCTGAGCGGGGAGACGTCACTCACTCACGCCTCATTAGCGTACCAAGTGACCAATGAGGTAAGAGGATAGGGGGTGAGGGGAGTTAAACGTGTTCTAATTGGTGGAATGATTTGAAGAGACATGAACTGATGTAAACTAGTATCTCTCAAGGGTCCTACTGCTGTCCCTCCATCCTTCCCTCCTCCTTCTCTCCTAACATCCTTCCCCCTCTGCCCTAAACAGTGACCAGGGAGCTTGAGGGTCACGAGATAAGCTTGTGTGGTGTTAGGAAGGCTGCATGTACCTCAATTTAGGCTGCTTTTAATTCCTGTGCCCGCTACTCCCTTGATAATGGAAATAATCAAGGGTCATATAAGTCCATTAACAATATGCTTGCCAAGGGAGGAGGACCAGAAGGTGAAGTGTATATTAAATAGTTACTTTAAAATTACTGATGCCACTCGACATTCCCCCAACAAAGGATAACTATAATAAAGTTGAGTATTCTATTGCCACAACACTCCTAATCAGTAGTGTGTGTATACGAGTGTGTGTGTGTATGTTTGTGTATGTGTTAAAGTGTTACTGCATAAAGCAAAGTGTCATGGTGCACACACACACACACACACACACGCACACACACACAAACACACACACACGCACACACATTCCCACGCCCACAGGTAAATCAGAACGAAGTCGAATTAGTGACGATTCAAAAGCCGTAACATAGGAAGCAAACGACCTAAGCTACCATGAAGTATAAGTTGACAGACACACGTAAATACAGTTAGTGAATTTAAGTACCTTGACCACATTTGACTAACACACAACATCAGCACCTTCAATGCACATCAACATCAACAACAACAACACATCAACAACAACAACAACACATTAACATCACCACATCAACGTACCTGTTTCGTTTTCTTTTCACTGCAAGGGTACAGTTTTCCTTCATTAAGAGAGTTTCAGTGTTCATAGTACGATGCATTAATATCGTACTATTGCATTATAACTCGTTCGTTTAAATATGCATCACCACGTCCCAGAGAAAATATATATAATGAATGGTACAAATTATTATTATTATTATTATTTATTATTATCATTATTATTATTATTATTATTATATATATTTTAGTCTCGCACCATGAAAGAGAAAATCAGAATAAAACTTTTACGTCCACTTCACAGCACGTCTAGAGGGAGGAGGGTGATGGAGGAGGTGAGGGGGTGAGGGGAGGGGTGAGGGGAAGGGTGAGGGGAAGGGTGAGGGGAAGGGTGAGGGGGGGTGGGTCTTCCCTCCGCACCCCCTCCTTGTCATATCAGAGTCCAGGGTGATCTCTATCTGGCAGGGGTAAGCTGGAGCCCCTGCCGGAGGTACACGCCACCCGTCGACCCTCAGACTCGCTAACACGCCCGCCACGCCTCCTGCCGCGCCGACACACGCCCGCGACGGCAACACACGCTCCTGCTACCGACGGAGTGGCGCCGACAGAGGAAAAAGATAAAAAAAAAAAAAAGGGGGCGAGAGATGAAAAAAACTTTACGAAAATTGGCTTTGATATCACCAAGCAACCAACACACACACACACACACACACACACACACACACACACACACACACACATACACACATACACACATACTCACACACTCACACTCACACTCACACTCACACTCACACTCACACACTCACACTCACACTCACACTCACACTCACACTCACACTCACACTCACACACACACACACACACTCACACACACACACACACACACACACACACACACACACACACACACACACACACACACACACACACACACACACACTCACACACACACACACACACACACCTGGAATTCCTCATAGCCAAACACACCTGTTCGAGTAAGTCCCTTTCAGGCTGACGAGGAGAATGCAGGTAACCAGTTATAATGACCACCACCTGTTTTCGGGGTTACCTGTCCACCTGAATTACTATGCACCTGTCACTAACAAGATGACCTCCTCCTCTTTCTCTTCCTCCTCCTACTTCCCCTCACACGCACACGTACACGCGCGCACACACACACACACGCACACGCACACGCACCCACACACACCCACACACACACACACACACACACACACACACACACACACACACACACACACACACACACACACACACACACACACACACACACACACACACACACACACACACCCTGGAGCCGTTCCCAGACTGACTGGTTTAGTGTCCCAATCAGATGTGTGACAAAACAAGAGGCTTTATAGAGCTGGAAGAACGTGTTTATAAGATTCCCTGATATGCCTTGTGGTCGCTGCTTACTTTGTTGCGGTTTATTAATGGAGGAGAGCAAAAAATATTCTTAAGTCGAAGTCCAAAAATTGTGTTTAGAGTAAAGTATATTTTAAGCAAAGTGTAGGAGGTGAGGGACGAGGCAGGAAAAAAGGAGAGAGAAAATAGGAGGAATGGAGAAAAGAATGAGAAAAGGAGAGAAGAGTAAAAAAGGAAACGAGATGGAAGAGTAAAGGAGGAGAAGAAAAATAGAAGAAAAAGAAAATAATACAAAGAGCAGGAGGAGGAGGAGGAGGAGGCGAAAGAAGAAGACAAGAGAAAACAAACAAAGATAAACCATAAGAGACAAAATAGAACAAACAAACAAACAAAAGAGAAAACGAGAAACGGTGACATTATCCACCCAAACAAAAACAAACAAAACTACAAAAAATAATTAATCCACAGAACAATGACAACTTATTTTTTTTCTCCTTTTTCTTTAGAGAGAGAAAGAGAAAGTGAGAGAAAAAAAAAGAGAGAAAGAGAGAGGCTTCCAAGTATCCCCCCTCCCCTTTAAGCCTTATCACACTCCCCCTCACCTCACCTCGATAGAAGAGACACCTTAATTAACTTATAAATACAGGTAGGCGACACAGGGCTCAGGTAGGGAGTCTTAACACGTCTCATAACGCCTCCCTAACGATTGTTCTTCGACCTAACAAGCAGAACCAGCTGACGTGATCACAGGTAAGACTAATTCACCCCAGACAGGTAAAGGGTCAGGTAGGAAGAAAATCAGGAGTACTAAATAGGACTGCTACCTAATATTTTCTCTCCTATCACCTCCTCTTCCCTTATACTCGCTACCTTATCCTATAGAAGGTAATCTTAACTAACCTTTGGGTCACCTGAACACAAACTTTAATTCAAGTCGATAAGAAGTAAAGAGAAATAAAACATAAATAAGACGAAACAAAGACTAGAATCGTAAGTAAGGATATAGAGGAACGAGAAAAATAATAAGATACAAGTCATGATTTTACTCTCTTTCAATTTTTCTATTATCTTTTTTTTCTCTAAGTCACGTGGAGGCAGCGATTACGAAGAGACAACAAGGTCAGAAAGGTCAGAGAGGTAAACTAAAAAAAAGGTCAAGGTGGTTCTTAACACTCCGCTACAGGTCTGGGAAGGTCGTGAGGGGCGTCACCTGCATCTATGGTAATGAGGAGGCGGTGGTGGTGGTGGTGGTGGTGGTGGTGGTGGTGGTGGTGGTGGTGGTAAGGGATGCAGGTTAAGTAAAGGAGAGGGAGGAGAGGGGAGAGGGAGGAGAGGGGAAAGAGGGGTGGATGAGGGTCTGTGTTACGTAAAATCAGCATCACCTAACTACCAGGAGGAGGAGGAGGAGGAGGAGGAGGAGGAGGAGGAGGAGGAGGAGGAGGAGGAGGGGGAGGAGGACAGTACTGATTAAAGAGAGGGGAAAAAAGGGGAAAGTACAAGGTGTTCTTTTCCCCGCCCCCCCCGTCCCCTCTTCTCCCTCTCGCTTTAACACACACATATGTTCTTGTAATTCACACATATAACAAGATACTTAATGATGTTCTTCCTACTACGTCCTTAGCGGCAAGTCCAGGTAAGATAGATTTTAAACAGGT
>JAXIVD010007331.1:17500-20481 GCA_036785275.1 Cancer borealis
TTGTTTAAGGTTGAAAAAGGAAGGAAGGGACGGAGGGAGGGAGGGAGGGAGGGAGGGAGGGAGGGAGGGAGGGAGGGAGGGAGGGAGGGAGGGAGGGAGGGAGGAGAGGAAGAGCGGAAAGGATGATGTCGGCACGAGAAGGAAAAAAAAAGGTGTAGATGGAAAGTAACGAAGATGGAAGCGATAAAAAGAGAGATAGAGAAAATAAAAGAAAAATATGATACAGCCTCACCCCATCCACCTCTTCCACCTCTTATTCCTATTCCACCTTCATACACACACACCTTATATCTCCCCTTCCTCCACATCCCTTCAAACTCCCTTCACTGTGCCCTTCACCCCTTCACCACCTAAGAGATAAGAAGTAGAATTTATATCCTCAACATCACCCGCAACACCAGCAACACAAATGACCTCTCAGTGCTGCCATCTATATGTGACAACACTTATCACAACAACACAACACCACCACAACACCACAACTTGGGTCTACATGAGTTAGTGTCGACGTAAGTATACAGGTTGTGGTATGCATAATTATATTCCCTTTACTTATTTGATGTGTGTGTGTGTGTGTGTGTGTGTGTGTGTGTGTGTGTGTGTGTGTGTGTGTGTGTGTGTGTGTGTGTGTGTGTGTGTTCAATTAATGTAGAATTGAAAGAAGAATTAAATTAAATCATTCTACATAAGTGAAAAAAATCATTTATCTACAAAATATACTTTTTATAAACATATATTGAGGAATAAAATATACTCTTCTTTTCATTCCCTCCTCCTCCTCCTCCTCCTCCTCCTCCTCCTCCTCCTCCTCCTCCTCCTCCTCCTCCTCCTCCTCCTCCTCCTCCTCCTCCTCCTCCTCCTCCTCCTCCTCCTCCTCCTCCCTTCATCATTCCTACCTCACCATCCTTCCTCCATCCCTCCCTCCCTCCAAGCCATCTCCCACAGTGTTTACCCAGTGGGAGGGTCATCCATCTCCCCCTCAGCCCATCCATCACCCTGCCGCCACCCCCACCCATCCCCCAACCCCCATCACCGATCACTAACACCCTCCCTCCCTCCCCAACACCTCCACTCCACCCACACTAAAGATTAAAATGAAGAAGAAAAAAATGAGGAAGGGCGCGATGTGTAACACGAAGCTTTGAGTTCAATCACTTCTACTGACTTGTACACACACACGTACACACACACACACACACTGCCACTGCCCTTCCCCTCCCCCTTCCCCTTCCAGCTATCAAACACAGGTAATCCCTCATCCATTTACCTGTCTCTCGTTCACCTGTACTACACCTTCGACCTAATCCTCCTTCAGCTTATTGGAAACTAGATACAAGTGTAGCTTTGACCACTTAATCCTCTTGTATATCCATTCCCTTGTAGAGTGAATGGAGGTTGGATTCTTTCATTCAGTTTCTCCTCTATTTGTCTGTTTTTTTCTCTATATATCTATCTATTTTATCTATCTATATAGCTAGCCTTTTCTCTTTCTATCTATCAAAAAAAAAAGGTAGAATTATACACACATTTTCAATAATCCCAAATATTTAAACACCTCATTTTTTTTTTCACAACTTATAATGATCACAAAAATATGAGAGAGAAAAAAAAAAAGAGAGAGAGAAAAAAAAAAGAGATAAAAATAATAAATAATAACAAGGTGAAAAAAGGTGAGAAGGATTATTAACACATGAAGATTTTTTTTTTCTATATCTTTTTACTTATTTTTTGCTTCCTTTTGTTACGCTTCCCCCTTTGAGTACTAGGTTAAGGTGTGCGTGTGCGTGTGCGTGTGCGTGTGTGTGTGCGTGTGCGTGTGCGTGTGCGTTGTGCGTGTGTGCGTGTGCGTCATGGGTTACCTTTAGACTAATTACACACACCTGCTACTTGCTGCAATGACGTAGGAAGGAAGGGAAGGAGGAGGAGGAGGAGGAGGAGGAGGAGGAGGGAGGAGGAGGAGGAGGAGGAGAAGGAGGAGGAGGAGAAGGAGGAGAAGGAGAAGGAGGAAGAGGAGGAGGAGGAGGAGGAGGAGGAGGAGGAGGAAAAGGAGGAGGAGGACACTGACAGAAGGATAATGATGCAAGGAAATATGAATAGCATTCATGTCTACATACATACACATACGTACATACATACATGTGTGCGTTAACTTTCACGACGAATATGTATGACCACACAAAAACAGACACACACACACCCACCCACACACACACCCACCCACACACCCACCCACACACCCACCCACCCACACACCCACACACCAACACACCCACACACCAACACACCCACCCACCCACCCACCCAAAACACCCACCCACACACACACACAACACACACACACCACACACATACCACACACACACACACACACACACACACACACACACACACACACACACACACACACACACACACACACACACACACACCCACTACACACCCACACACAGACACACACACACACACACAACACACACACACACACACACACACACACACACCACGTAAAAGGAGGTGAAGGATATGTATCGTTGCTCACCTGTCTTACTACATGGAACAACAGTGTGTGTGTGTATGTGTGTGTGTGTGGTGTGTGTGTGTGTGTGTGTGTGTATGTGTGTGTGTGTGTGTGTGTGTGTGTGTGTGTGTGTGTGTGTGTGTGTTACGTATATTATTTCACTCCCTTGTATGTATCCTCCTCAACCAACTTCTCCTCCCTTCTCCCTTCTCCCTTCTCCCTTCTCCCTGCTCCTCCGTCCTTCTCTCTTCTCCCTTCTTCTTCTCCTCCTCCTCCTCCTCCTCTCCTCCTCCTCCTCCTCCTCCTCCTCCTCCTCCTCCTCCTCCTCCTCCTCCTCCTCACAGCAAGACACACGTGACATCTCCTCCTCACGCCACGTCATGTTGAGTAAAAACAAATGAACAACTAAAAAGGAAGAAGAGAACACCTCCTCCTCCTCCTCCTCCTCCTCCTCCTCCTCCTC
>JAXIVD010007332.1:5000-20476 GCA_036785275.1 Cancer borealis
GAGAGAGAGAGAGAGAGAGAGAGAGAGAGAGAGAGAGAGAGAGAGAGAGAGAGAGAGAGAGAGAGAGAGAGAGAGAGAGAGAGAGAGAGAGAGAGAGAGAGAGAGAGAGAGAGAGAGAGAGAGAGAGAGAGAGAGAGAGAGAGAGAGAGAGAGAGAGAGAGAGACGTAGGATACATTCACCTATCTAATACACGTGTACACCTCCCCCACCCCTCTTAAACACACACACACACACACACACACACACACACACACACACACACACACACACGCACACACACACACACACACACACACACACACACACACACACACACACACACACACACACACACACACACACACACACCACACACACACACACACACACACACAATGCAAACTTTAAACAACACCAACGAATCATAAACAAAGAATCTAAGTTATTTTTTACAATCCTTGCCTCTTCATGGCCATTACTAAAAAAATCTTCCTTGACACACTAACTTAACAGCCGGAAATAAAAATACAAATATATCGCTCAATATCATCAAACTACACGTTTTGTGCATCATTACTATTTATTTTATAACCTCAAAACCTAACTTAACCTAACCTAACCTAACCTAACCTTAACCTAACCTAACTTAACCTAACCTAACCTAACCTAACCTAACCTCAAAACTACAAAATGGTAGCATAATAAAAATTTTGATTCGAATTTTTTATTTCCGGAAACCGTTTACCTTGTCTTAATCTATAAAGGAAATATAGAAGTATAAAATGAATAAGAATGGCCTCAAATTCATCGTAAATTGGACCTTGTAAGAGAGATTAGGAGGCTGAGGTAGGTGTAAGGTGGATGCGTAGAGAGTGAGGAGGAGGAGGAGGAGGAGGAGGAGGAGGAGGAGGAACACATAGGAAGAACAAACAGCAACAGGTCTACTGGCCCTTACGAGGCTGTTTGTGATAAACTAGACTACACTATCTAATCTGGGGTGAAGGATACAGGATAGTAAGGGTGAGGGATTCTCCCACCAGCCACGACTGGCAGGAGAGGAAGGCCAACCATGCAATATAAGTAAAAATAAATAAATAAATGCGTGGAATTAGATTAGACTAGCCTATTACTACTGTCACTAACACTACTTCCTGGCAAGCGATGTCAGGCCCCTAGCGACGTCCATTCCGAATCGAGATTTTGTAATTACTGTACATTAGAAGGAACTTGCTCAAAGTTTACTATGTTGACGAATAATGTTTTAGTTGCGGATTGGCTTCTAAGTATTTGTCCAGTCTATTTTTGAATGTATTAATTGTTTTACTGTCGACGACATTGGCGGGCAGGGAGTTCCAAACGTTAACGATCCGATTGAAAAAGAAATGTTTGGCTTCGTTTGATGTGAATCTTTTACCAGTAATCTTAAAAGTATGACGTCTTCTTGTTATATTTGATCGAGGAGGAGGAGGAGGAGGAGGAGGAGGAGGAGGAGGAGGAGGAGGAGGAGGAGGAGGAGGAGGAGGAGGAGGAGGAGGAGGAGGGGTAGGAGGAGGAGTCATTCACGTATTCAAGTTCACTGTAACTTGAAAAACGTGTAGAGAGAGAAAAATCTAGTTCTGATTTTTTATAGTTATCATTATTTATTTACATATTCATTCTTTCCCATCCAATTTTTGTGCTGGAAAACTCGTAAAAATGTTTGTTGTTTCTCATCATGCATTCATTTCCTTTTGGCACAAACAGCATCACGTCAAACCGCAGAACATTTATGTGTTTTGCTCAAGACCAGAAGCATAAAAGCTGGTTATTCTCATTATAATCAAAGAGTGGAGAGTAGAGGAGCGGGGAAATCGTTCAGTAAAATCACTCTTCTAACCAACATGCTGACAGGACCTCTTCACTTTAACCTGAAATCTGGACAATCTCTGGCAGTAAATATTCTGAATCGCGAATTAAGCTTTTTTTAAGTGGGAGGATCTGCACGTGGACAGACAATACTTTACATTAATGAACCGAGTGAGTGCTTCCTGTCTGTGCGTTGCTGTCAGTCTGCTGCGCCTTGCTGCTACACATTCTCCGGAGTACATAACCGGTTCTTGCTTGCATTAGTGTGAGGGTAAAGCACACTGATCTGGAAAAAATAAAAATCACGTTTCCTCATTTTTCTTTAATAAATATACACTTCGGACGGACGTGGATCATCTTTGTTGTTGTGGTGTTAAATTTAACGTGACTTTATATATCCTGACTCATTACTTCCACCACCACCACCACCATTACCATAAGCACCACTTACCATAAGCACCACCACCACCACCACCACAACAACAACAACAACAACACCAACACTAACTTAAACCTACTCGTCACTCCATCCCATCAGCATTGCAATCACACAAGGCCGAGGTGAGGTGAGGTGACGGAGGGAAGCGCCGCCTCAGGTCCCCCTTGATGCTTGTCTCCGTCCGTCTCATTTGCACGACACGGACGAATTGAGTGTTTGGGTTTTTGCAGAGGCACATGCATGGCAGCGAGCCACGACCCCCGGCGGGCGTCGTGAGGGCGGCATCCAGCCTCTTCGCCTCAGGTTGGCCCTCGCCTTCCTCCACGACCTCTCACGCCCCAGTGTAATTAGATTTTTATCACTCTAATTGGTGTCAGGATATGCAAGGCCATCACGGAAGACTCAGCATCGCGCAGCATCAGCTCGGTTTAGTATACATTCAAAGGTTGTTTTTTTTCTCTCGCTCTGCCTCGCCTATTAAGCTGCGGAATGGCCAGCCCAGCGCCGCCAGCAACACAGGACTCGCCACAGCCTCCCAGGTGTACACAGCACATAATCACCGTCATCATTTGCACAGTCCCACTTCTTTTGATATGCGGGCAAAGCTATTATTGGATCCATTTTTTCTCTACCTGTATCTGTGTTCTGTCTCTCTCACCTTGGGCCGCGTTACTGAGGGCGGTAATTACCCGCACGAAGGACTCCTCGCACCACCGCCTTGCTACTGCCAGGACAACTTTGAATCCTGCGTCAGGCACGACAATATTAACACACACACACACACACACACACACACACACACACACACACACACACACACACACACACACACACACACACACACACACACACACACACATACACACAGATGGAAGGAAGGAAGGATCTCTACTTGCCTGAGTGCGCAGCAGGTGGAACAGCAGTAGAAGCAGAAGCAACAGTCCATCTTTCGCTATTATCAGAGCTGAGGTAAACGATTTCTTCTGGGGCCGAGGCGGGTAGTAATAATGCACGCTGGTCCGCCACAATCACTGTCATTAGGCGTATCACAGGCTCTTATCTCGTAGTCCGTTTCCTCCGCAGATTACGTGCGGCCGTAGCCAGCAAGCCAGCCGGTCCGGTGGCCAGAACCCTTCCCGTCAATTAACTTGCAGTGTGAGTGACATTTGGCTCCAACAAATATGTAATGATCTATGTGGGAATTATTGATCAGAACTGGAAATACCCGAACGTAAAAAATAATAGATGAAAAAAAAGTATGCAAAGGAAGGTGTGTGCTGAGACTGGTTTTTGATGGATGGAAGATTAGTTTCTCGTACCGAATCCTCGTACAAGAGATAATTTGATGTAATATTCAGCATCTCAAGCAATCAGTTCCTCATCTTGTCTACGTCCTGGAGTAATGTAATGACAGGGAAAGGGGTGCGAGGGGAATGGGGGAAGGAGGGAGGTGATGGGACTGTCTCTCCTGCCCCCTTCCACCACCCTCACCTTTCCCCTCTGTACATGTACCACCCTCTTTCCATCACACACACACACACACACACACACACACACACACACACACACACACACACACACACACACACACACACACACACACACACACACACACACACACACACATCCCTCCCTACGTCACCCTCTCATTACCTCAACCCCAACCGAAATCCATCCTCGTGACGACGGGTAATGAAAAATTCTTCAATAATTACAGCCGCGTCGAGTCCCGGGGTCTGGGCGCATTGCATATTTGGCCCCAAGTGCGAGGTGATGCTAATGCAAGTCCCGTACAATTATCATAGAGTCGGCCGATCGCAGCGACACACACGCACACCTGCCCCAACGTGCTTCCTCCTCCACACTTATCCGCGGCTTAAGATATAATTACTTGTCTTTTCCATGCCGACTCTTTGACAGGTCGTGGCGATCGTAATGGCCACTTGCAGTCTCTCTCCCTTCCCCTCCTTCTCTCTCTTTCTTCCTCTTTTCTTCCTCATACACCCGCCGTTCCACGAATTTTCCTTTTTTTTTCCTTCCTTTGCTTCCCTTCTTTCCTCGTAAGTTGAGGTCACAAGTACTTTGAGACCACTTGGGTTTTTAAGGTTCCTGGTGAATTGAAGGTCTGAGAAGGTATAGATTTGGTGTCCTGAGTCATGGCATCCTTCCTTCCTTCCTTCCTTCTTTCCTTCCTTCCTTCCTTCCTTCCTTCCTTCCTTCCTTCCTTCCTTCCTTCCTTCCTTCCCTTCACCTGAACCTTTGTGACCTTGACAAAGAATGAGAAAAGTGATGTGTGGACTTGAAACTCATAATGATGATAATTTCAATATTAATTTAAAAAAATAGTATAATGTAAGGTTTTTATATAAAGAAAAACATGTGGAAATATTTTTACGGTAAATTATAGCGCCACCACTACACAAATATTCCTCAGTATGACTTTTTAAACATTTTTCCCGCTGGTTTTCGCGTGCAGAGGTCAGTGAGGCATCATCTTGACGTCCTGACATGCTGGTGGTGCTGCAGCTCGACAACGGACTAGCGGCAGCGATAATTTTCTGGAGTTAAATGTTTAGGAGGCGAAAGCAGAGATTGTACCAGTTTTCTGTTTTCTTCCCAACGCTGCAATAACTTTCCCTCGGCACGGCTTCTGACCTCAACACAGCAATATTAATACGCAGGACTGTTGAAAAAATCAGAAACTCACCAATTTCCAACATTTTTCCCTATAAATTATTGATCGGTTCTCCACCTCCTTTCCCTGCTGCGTCTCAGCTGCTCCTCATTTGGGCAGAGCCGCGTGGTAATGGCGGGCACCGGGCAGGGGAGGGCACGGGCGGCCCCTTGCAACACACCGCAGTAAGGAGAACAAGGCCTCACTCTCACCTTAATTGATCGACAGGGGTCACGTCGCCCCTCCACCTCCCTACCTTTCCCTCCCTTCCCCCATAACCCTGGCTAATGTCTTTATTTGGTGTAATGTAAGTCCACCTTCGCCTTTTCTGCAGTGCCTCACATCTGTTTCAGGATAAGAGTGTCCGGCCACCACGACCAAGTCAAAACAAAAGAAAGTCAAGAGTCAAGAGTCTCGTGTTGTTGATGCTTAGGCTGCATGCATGGCGTCGTGTCGTGTGTAGGTATATAGCAAATTACACCGAGCTGAAGTGGTAAAATTGGCACCTCTTAATAGTCTATAACGTCTTAGTTGGCAAATAATTCCCATACTCTTCACCGATGATTGAAGTACACGCAGAGACTTTGATTCCCCGTCACGAATACGCCACGAATATAAAGTTTTCGCCAGCCGCTGCCTGCATTATATAGTCTCCTGAAATTAATTTACCGATAGATAACTCTTCGGTGTGAGAGATACTGAGGTAATTAAGATGAGGCGTCAGATAGGACAGGTTTTTGCCTCTTAAAGGAGAGTCTCACATCACCTGTCACTCAAAGGGGATAAAAGTGTTGCTGGTAAAGTATCGACAGGAGCTGCCACGAGCGCCTCTTTATTTATTTACGTTTGCCAGCGCTATTTTTACCTGGTGTTTAATTTCTCAACTAAATTAGTTTCTCGGGTGAAAGCAATATATTTTGCAAGCCCGATGGGGTGGAATCATGCAGTGGGTTTGGATTTAATACACACGCGAACTCTTACTCACTTTATTTGTTTACTTATATCATGAAAATACAGAAAAACAGGATGAATATACATAAATACGAACAATTATTAATATTAACATCAACATTTATATGATAGTTTAACGTATACATGTGACTTAATTATAAACTTGTATATACTTATTTTTTTTCTCCATCATTAAGTGTAACATTTAACAGCACAGAATGCGTGAGTAACACATTGAGGTCGCTGCTAAGATTGGCCAATAGAGAAGCTGGTCCAAGCTGCTCCACCAATCACCATCAAGAATGCTTCCGAAGCTAGCCAATCACAGAAGAGTTAACACATGAATATCACAATACGAGAAGAAATTACCGATTGTTAGCTTTCTATTCTCTCTTTTTTTTTACTCGTCTGTGAATTTAATTTTTGAATAGAATATAATTTTAGTTTGAATAGAGAATAATTACTTTGCCTTTCAGCTCGGAACGTTTTTTCTCAGAACCGATAAAAGTTTGAGTTCGTCGATAATGTATCAAGTAAACAATGGTGTATCTTGTCCGACTTTTCTACGTGTCTTTTTTTTTTTTTTCTTTGCAAGTGTTGATCAGATATATTTCTAATTATTGGTGAAACGTTGTATTTCTGGGAAAGTCGTTGGAAATATGTTTATTGACAGATGAAGTTACTGACCAACTACGTGTTTGTTTATTATTATTATTATTATTATTATTATTATTATTATTATTATTATCATTATCATTATCATTATTATTATTATTATCATTATTATTATTATTATTATTATTATTATTATTATTATTATCATTATTATTATCATTATTATTATTATTTTAGCAGTACCAGAAACAGTAGCACTATTTATTCATATATTTCTATGTATATTTATTAAGTTATGTTACATATGATATATATAAACCTACCTACTTATAGATTAGCACTTTCTTGGTGTAAAAAACTCTCATACAACTTTTCCACCTTTCCTCTTTTTACTCATACGCTTCAAGGTAAGACTGAAGGTGAAGGTACATTGGCAGAACATACATTACACGCCAAGATGCGCAGGTGAAGCTCCCTAATTACCTGAGAACACCTGAAGAACACAACTCAAGCTGCACCTGTCTCCGCTTAGGTTATCATTAATATGTACATCCGTTATTATCCTGTTGCCTTTATATATACTTTTAACATTTATATTATTTTCGCTTTTATAGTTAGTATTCAGATGGAGATAACAAGCCAATTACCCTCGTCTGGGAGAGATGAAGTGAGATACAATTCATACGTAGGGAAATAATACGTGTGGGAAAAGTGCCGCTTCTGTATGTGTGTGTGTGTGTTTGTGTGTGTGTGTGTGTGTTTGTGTGTGTGTGTGTGTGTGTGTGTGTAAGGGGAAGGAGGAGGTGGATGATATGTGAGGATTATAAGTGATTTAATTGGAGGTAAAAATACTTCCATTTGAATACAATTGAAGAGACTGGTATCGGTGGAGTGTAATGTCTATATTTAGCGTGACGCGGTGTGACGGATGTGTACGTAGAGTGATATACAGAGAACAATAGAACAATTACATCAATGATACATATCTTAATTGAGTCAGATAATTAGATAATTGGATATAGAACAACTGGTTATGTATAGTTGATAATAAACAATTAAATTCGCAATCAGTACTGAAAGCAAAAACCTTGGATTGATATATTAAATACACGAGGTAATTAGTATTAGAAAATGCAATTAGATTCTCTATTTGATTTAACTGTTGACAACGGAGACGTAATGGCGGAATTGTACCTCTGGATGGTGACTATAGTGACGGTAAAGGTGTTTGTTGATGGTGATGATGGTGATATGTAGTGCCTCTGCTATGCTTCCTTATGTTGCTGTTGATATTAAATTATTTTGTTGGACTACTACTATTTTTACTTCTACTATTCTTTCTCCTACTACTATTATTATTACTACTACTACTATTACTACTACTATTACTACTAAGACTACTACTACTACTACTACTACTACTACTACTACTACTACTACTACTACTACTGCACCTAACCACCACTAACATGCCTACATCTTGCCGCGGAAACACAAATAATGCGATATTATCAATGCCTTGACATTTATGCTGCATTTGCAATCACATTTACGTACATTAAATTGGAATCACTACTATAAGCAACAATAACAATGAAGCCGAGACTACAACCCCCAATACCAACACCAACCACTACTACTACTACTACTACTTATACTACTTCTACTACTACCAATGCAAGGCCAAGAAACCCCTGATTACTGCCAGGCCAGGTAGCGTGCCTCACCTATAGCCATCTATGCTACGTGCCTCGGCCGGTGATTAACTCAGGTAATGCCCAGGTATGCCCAGCGCCGCCCCCGTCACGCTGAGCCCCGAAAATGCCACCCCTACTCCACCACCACTACCACCACCACCACCACTACCACCACCACCACCACCACCACCCAAAACGCATTGTCTCGTTTCGATTCGACCTCATCTTCTTCCACATCACCCGCGGGAACACCTGCTGCCATCACCCTACCGACCCTCCCTCACCCTACCTCCCTCTGTCTCCCTTGCTTCCTTCTTTTCCCCCTTCCCCTTCTCTCTCTCCCTCTCCGTCTCTCCTCTCCTTTCCTCCACCCTTTTCTTGTTCCCTTTCTCCATTTGTATCCTGTTCTCTCTCCCTCTCCCTCATCTGTCCCTTCATCTTAGTTTTCTTAAGTCGCACCCAATGCAGGTCAGATTTCTCCCTCAATATTTATACATTTACATATTCATTTTTTTTCTCTTTTTTTTCTTTTCTTATTTTTTCTTAACCTTTCGTGTTTGAATTACATATACTGATCACCTGCAGATTTTCCTTCTATATGATTTGTAGCTGGCTGTGTGTTTGTATGTTAATGTATGTAAATGTATATGTTTCTCAAGTATGTAGAATTATATTTCAAGGTGTATCTTATGTTTTTGAGAGTTTTATTATGTTTCGTAAGGTAAGGTAAGGTAAGCCAAGCCAAGCAACGGGTGTCTTGTCTCACTGCATAATTTAGGGACACACAGATGGTCCATAACTGCATGTGTCAGTTCTCAGTGTAGGTATTAAGTACAGGTGTTTTCATATCATTATTATTATCCCTTTGTTATTATGTTTGGGTTCTTGTTCCCGGTAAGTCGGTGACACCCTCATTGGTGCCTCACTATACCTGTCCTCACCCTCTCTTCCCTCACGCCTGATGCCAGTGGAGGAGCTGCTTGATGGATGAGTCTTCTATGATAATCTGCCGTTGGACTCAGACGTAAAAAAATATATCTATTGTACCTAAACCCAAGTCTGTCTATTTTTAAGCTCTATTACCTTTAGTCTGAGGCTGAATATGATTCTTACCTGTGATTTATTAGCTATGTCTTACCTGTAACCTACTTATTTTTTTGTACCTGGTGTCTTTTTCTGTATTTTAAAGTTTTCACGATTTTTTTTTATTTTTCCTTCGGCAGGTAGATCTTCTGGTCCTGTCAACGGCGTGTGTTTCTACAACGAACAGGACGAGGTTAGTGAACATTGTTTTTATTTATATACGTATGCCGGTCATTCATTTGCGTTGCGGGAAATGCGGAAAAAACGTGGAGTGACACATTCATGAAGTCAGAAATGAAAGAAGTGCAGCTTAGTGCCATAATCTTATAAACACTATTGTTTTTGTGATGCAACATTACATTCCCGGACGTAAAAAGTGACTTGAATCTCTGACGCACAAACAAGAAAACCAGGAATGTTCTCTGGTATGAAGAAATGGTCTAAGCTAGTCTTGAGTCGCTCTTGTTTTTTTATATAGATGTAAAGTAAGAAAAGAAAATGAGTGGTATTGATTTTGTTTTTTGTTTTATTTCCGTATATAATATTAGTTTTGAGACTCGCTTAGTTACATAGTCCTTAATTGTACTTTATATTTCCATAGTTGAATATGCAAATAATGAGGAGCTATTATAGTTTATACATTAGCAAGTGAAGGAGTTATGACAGAGTTAAATACTGTTAGATTTTTAAATGCTTATTACCTAAAAAAAATTCTGCTGTTAATTGGAAGGTCAGGAAGAGAGAACAATAGACTCAAAGAAAGAGACAAACAATCACTAGAAATAAGTTAGGTTGGGAAGAAAAGTTAGAAATTGAGAGAGGTTACAGTCCTTTGCCACACCCTATTAAAAAAACAAAAACCTTTCTGAAATAGCACTGGGATAGACACGCGATTCCCCTCACTCCAGAAGCCATGATGAGACTACTGAGGCAGAACACAACATGGGCCGCTCACTCGCCTGTCCGGTAATAACATTGGCGGTCTGCAGGAAACCGTCTAACCTCAAAATGGCAAATTAAACGCAAATTGAAATGACATGAGGCTGCACTTCTGTCTTTCTGTCTTTTCCTTCACGTTGACAGAGTTACTTTTTGGGTCATTTCGTGAAGCTTGTAAAATATACGATTATTATTTTATTTTTTTTATCGATGTTTTTTTCGGTGTGTCGTTGATTACAAGTTTCCGTCGCCCACGCAAGTTTTCGTTTATTTTTCGATTTTAATCCACTCGCGTCTCGCTCACTAAAAATTGGTCGAGTGTCACACGCTTACCGACACGAGATGAAAGTCACGCAAGGAGCATCATGTACTACGTACCTTAGAAGCACATGAAACTCTGCCTGCTGCTGCTGCTGCTTTTCTGCTGGACAGTTTCCCCAAGAAGAACGAGGGTAAGAATAAAGTAAGTAATCGTAAATATTGATAATACTGAAATGATACTGAAATATGATGGTATAGCAACCTCAGTTATATGTGTTTTTTGTATTAATATTTATGTTATTACTGATATGATTATTTGTGTGTGGGGGAGCGCAGCTGTGGATATCTGTTTTTATAAATTGAAGAAGAGACATTATTTGCATTATCATTAATCTTTATTTTTGCGTAATTTTTTTTTTATGACAGACATATATAAAAATATTCCTAAAATACGGATAATGTTGGAGACTCTGCACGCATCAAGCATCATTAGCGAAGTATAGAGCGAACCCAAAACCCAAAACACCAAGTCCAACCAACCCAGTGTAGCTTTTGCAGGTAAGTTTTCACTCCTTTACACCTAATTTTGTAATGAGATTTAGCAGGGCGAGTAGGTAGAACAAGTAGGAGGCTGGGATAACATAGCAGCAGGTGGCATAGCAGGTGAGGACTCTACCACGCTACTGCTCAACGCTGTCTCCTAAGATTAATGGGCATTCGAACCTGGGATCCCATGACGCTTCGAGACACTTGAGATAATAGACCAATTTGCAATTATCCACCTCCCTCACGCATAATCGAGATCTTGAACCGCTGACCGACTGACTGTTTTTGTACCCCGGTCCTCCCTTCGGCTTGATATCTGTAATTTTCCGTGTGGTGCGCTAAGGACAAAAAAATATGACCTCTATTAACACGCAGCCTAAATACCAGGGTTCCCTCTATGCAACAAGGGCAACACGGCATAATTTAGGTCTAATCAGGGATTCCTTCGTGTTGATTCGGCGCAGTGATAAGATTTTCACATAAGCGGGTGAGAAAGAAAGAATAACGTCAACCAATCAGACCAGGACATCCAACCCTGTGGCCTGGCTTTGTTTCTGTTTCTTTTTTTATTTTATTTTTATTCCCTCTCTCCCCCCTGTCTGTCTGTCTGTCAGTATTCTCTCATTTTCTTGAGCTAACAATAAGGTGAGGAGAGGCTGGAGGGTTCAGGAGGTTTTGGTATGTGGAGTGAGCTGAGAAAACCAACGTGGAGGAGGAGGAGGAGGAGGAGGAGAAGGAGCCAATAGGGGAAAAAAAGTTAAAAGAGAGGTAGGAGGAGGAGCTGCAGGAGGAGGAGGATTAGGAACCGCGATGCCCTAAAGCAGAAAACCACCGCCGCCAACACAGAAGAAAGTCAAGCAGTCGATTCGTTGGGGGAAAAATTATCATGACATCCAACTGAAGCCTTGACTCGATAATGGGACTTTGTTTACTTCGAGTTCAGTGACGCCCTTGTCCGTAGGCGCCATGTTCCTTGAGGTGGGTGCTGGTGGGTGGTGCTGAGTGCTGAAGATGTGGTTGTGATTAGAGAGGGAGGGAAAGAGAGGAGGAGAAGGAGAGGGTGATTTTTACTCTTGATTTCGTAATGCTGCCATGAGACTCGAGCAAATCAATTGGTTTGGGGGAAGCAATGCATAACTCGCCTCTTGAAAAATTATATAAAAAAAGGCTTATTGCATGTGACGCCAGAGGCACTCTAGGCAACACGCAAACTGTCACCCCCACACGCAAGTCTCTCTCTCTGTCTCACACACACAGAAACACACACACACACACACACACACACACACACACACACACACACACACACACACACACACACACACACACACACACACACACACACACACACACACACACACACACACACACACACACACACACACACACACACACACACACACACACACACACACACACACACACACACACACACACACACACACACACACACACACACACACACACACACACACACACACACACACACACACACACACACACACACACACACACACACACACACACACACACACACACACACACACACACACACACACACACACACACACACACACACACACACACACACACACACACACACACACACACACACACACACATACACACACACACAATACCCAAAGTGTTAATTCATGAAATTGGTGATCGATTAGAGGTCATTATGCAACCTATTTGAAGGTCAGACCCAGATCACGTCCGCTGTTCTTCAGTGTTCGGTTAAATGAGGCTTATCGAGCGTCCGGTTCAATCCAGTGATCATGAATTATTTTTTTGCTCTCAGACCGGATGAACGAAATGTAGTTTTATAGATCTCTCTCTGGAATTAATTATCAATGTGTGTTGGAGAGGTAATATTGCGTCTAAACTTTCAAGGTAGAATACAATAGAATTATATCTTTGCTTTCAATATTAAAGTGTAAAGTGCAAAATATTTACAATTACAAGCTAACTAAAACAATTTTTTCTCTAAGTTTTCAATTCAGCAAGAATATTGTTTTGAGTGTTACTTATTTTTATACTTTTTGAGGAGCACCTTCTTGCGTGTCTCGGCGTCAAGGTAAAGAACCCGATAAAGTCTGTGAAATATTGTCTTTTTTACCTGCCAACCAAGGAGTGTGCTTGCGTACTTGTGTGTTTGATGCGATGGTTGCACGTCCTGTCGAGGAATGCTGATGGAATCCTGTTTTTTTTATATATTTTTTCGTATGCTTTATTATTTTTTCGTATGCTTTATTATTTTTTCGTATGCTTTATTATTTTTTCGCCGTTACATATTAATAAGCCAAAGCCTATAATGTACAAATGTAATTCCCAAACTTTAGAAAAATGAACGACATGATATAATACGATCGTGAGAACCTGGAGCGAAAATTTCAGGGCTGGACTTCACTATAAATGAAAATAAAATCCAGTTTGAGGAAAATCAACTAAATGACGAATGAAAGTTTTACAGCCAGGTAATAACACACCACCTTGCTTGACCTTACTAGAACGAGAACGAGAACGAGAATAACCTTATGAACGCTGATCGTGCCTCGTTTAATACATTGTGTGACTGCCTCGTCCTTCCGTCTCACCGCCCGTCCCTCCCTCACTCACCCTGGCCGCCCGACAACCTGACCCTGGGTACAGTGGCCGCGTGGCGTGAGAGAGCCGGATTCCACCCCTGTTTTATGATCTCCCTGCCCCGTCTTGCCTCCCTCACCCCTGCCACCCCTGCCACCCCTGCAACCCTCACCCCTGCTCCACCCACCCACACAACCCCAGAGGAAGGTTAGTGCAGGTTAGGGTTTAGTGCTTTTGCGGTTTTTTGGTGCTTGCTTGAAGGTATTCGTGTCCTGCTTTCTGCTACTGCATTCTTTTGTTTTT
This sequence comes from Cancer borealis, assembly GCA_036785275.1. Classification (NCBI taxonomy): domain Eukaryota; kingdom Metazoa; phylum Arthropoda; class Malacostraca; order Decapoda; family Cancridae; genus Cancer; species Cancer borealis. The sequence goes on from JAXIVD010007332.1 coordinate 18,923, forward strand.
GTTTTTCGTTGACGTGCGGGACGTCTTGACTTGCCATGCGCGTCTCTCTCTCGTCTTCCTGTCATCGTCCTTCATCACCTCAACCCACCACACAAGCAGCAGCAGCAGCAGCAGCAGCAGCAGTGGGCGAGACGCGTGTACACAACGGTGCTCATGAAATGTGAGAAGGCTGTGTATTTGTTTTGACTGCGTCCCTCTTGTTAAGCGACAGAGCAGCGGGAATACTACACAGGGAAGAGGAAAGGGATGTAATATAAAGAGAGAGGATATATATACAACGAAAACCTGACTCATGTTCACTGTCTTGGTCAACTTTGTAAAGATTATATTTGTATTATGTTTGTTCTATCTATCTAGTCAATATAGTTTACCTTTCCTTATTATGGAAGTAAGGTAGAGTACACACAGACCTCTTCTCTCCCTTCCATGTGTGTTTAAGCTGCAGTGTTGGTAGTTTCTAGTGTTTGTAAACCTTCCAGTACTGAGTGTAAGAGAAGAGACATCAAGAGACTAATTAACAACAAAAATAAAGTGTTAATTTTCAAGATGCATCCAGGAATTCACTCATAAACAAACCATTGCATCTTTCAAGCATGACATTGGTGCCTTATTTTAGTGATAAGGATAAGCTTGATACCAGATAAGCCTTCCTTGCCTTCCCTTTACACTTCCTTATCAGTTTCATCCATTATTTGTGTACCATTCCTTATCACATCTCCCTCCACCTCCACCCTTATCTTTTCACTCTTCCTTTTATCCTGACGGTGGAGTCGCGTACTTACCTGCCTGACGCGACACACCTGACTCCTAACTCCTCCTCTACGCCATTAATGAGCCTCTTAGCGTCAGGTAAAGAATTGACCATTTGGACCAAAGTTGTATGTGATTCAAATTACGAACGCACTTCTTTCTTTCTGTACGTGTTTGTGGTCCGTGTTTTTTTTTTTTTTTTTTTATCGCCACACACACACACACACACACACACACACACACACACACACACACACACACACACACACACACACACACACACACACACACACACACACACACACACACACACACACACATACACACACAACGCTTGATAAAAACAAATGAAGTAAAAAATAATAATAAAAAAACACATCAAAACAAAACACTATCGGAAAACAGAGACAAGAGGAGGTTGAGGAGGAGACGTCAAAGGAATAATAGAAGTCTGGTGGAAGGTAAAAAATATGTATTGTATTAAAGAAAAAAGAGAGAGAACAAAAAAATAAATAAAAGACGAGACCAGGTATATACAAAAAAAATAATAATATTCCCCTTTAGGTTGAGAGGGAAGGGAAAGAAAGAAAGGATGAACAGAGCAGGATGAAGGAGGGATGAGGGAGGGATGAAATGAGAGATAGAGAGAGAAAGAGAGATAGAAAGATAGATAGAGAGAGAGATAGAGAGAGGGGAAGGAAGGGTGAGGGAGCGGAGAGTTGCGTGAGGCAGCATTAGTTCCGTGTCCAGTTGTGGAGGCGACAAGGTGATGGGACATTGATTTCTTTCCTTTCCTTTTCTTCT
>JAXIVD010007333.1:5000-20475 GCA_036785275.1 Cancer borealis
TTTTCAGAAATTTTATATTTTCTAGAACAAGATATCTTTTAGTGAGACCCGAGTCACTGCTTGCCATTGTTATAGGAGCATGTCTATCTGACCCTTTTGTTTTCATCGTGCTTTTTTCTCAGTTTTCCAGTAGCAAGTTGCCGTTCTAATGGCCTTTGAATATGATTAAATGAAAATTCTACTAAATTGGGACATATCACATAACTGTAGGGAAAGGCAAGTGTCCACAGCAGCTGTCCTTCTGAAACAGACAATTACCACTACGCCTCTGACACATATGCCTTCAAACTGAAAAATAGGTTGTCAGTGAACTACTGAAAAATCCACTTAATAAAGTAGAGTAAACAAAGGAAAAAACAATTTAAAATGCAAATTCTGGTTTTCTGAAGATCAGATATAGGATACAATAACTGCATTTTTTTTCTTCTGCCATCAAAATCTATCTTCCATATTCTTAACATCTATTATTCTAACACTTTTATCATTTTCTTCAGTGAATCCTGAAAATGGATGCTTGACTAATTTTTTCAATGTTTCTACTGCTGATACTTGGAAAGTGTTTTAGTGATGGGTGTCTATGGTAAACCTAAGGGATATGTATGCCATGGTAATCCTTTCCAGGGTCTCTGTAGAGTAGCATGATGATGATGATGATGATGATGATGATGATGATGATGATGATGATGACGATTTATTCTATAATCTACATATCTAATATCACTTTATATACTACTGTTCATAAATTGCTGAAAAAGAAGCAAAAAATCAGGACCAATAAAATGTACAGCCTTGGGCAGTCATGACTAAGGACACATGTACATGTATGGTGGCTGTTAACTAATGATCTTAAAGAAGCTATGGGAATATGAGCTTTGACCTCATTATAGCCCAAATCTATAAGTAAGACTATGACCTTTCACACATCACACACTCCACCCTCTTACTCTAGGAGGACAGTAACTATTTGGTCATCAATGAATACTATACACCTCGAGCGAGGCACGAATGACAGGTCGGGATGTTATCCAATGAGCTACCGAGTAGTGTGTGTGTGAGTGTGTGTGTGTGTGTGTGTGTGTGTGTGTGTGTGTGTGTGTGTGTGTGTGTGTGTGTGTGTGTGTGTGTGTGTGTGTGTGTGTGTGTGTGTGTTGTGTTTGTAAGGATATGCTTTCCATGATGTAATAATCTGGACAGGTTATTACTAATGAGAGAGAGAGAGAGAGAGAGAGAGAGAGAGAGAGAGAGAGAGAGAGAGAGAGAGAGAGAGAGAGAGAGAGAGAGAGAGAGAGAGAGAGAGAGAGAGAGAGAACGTACCAATGTGGGCCCATAATTACATCTATAAAAGTAATTATATTGAGAACTCAGACTTGTGCATGTGAATGCTGAATAGTTTATAATTGCCGTAAGTTCCTGTACTGATTGTAAACTTGCCATACCTTTCCTCTTACTATATGAATATCAATCAATCTATCTATCTATAGTCTTTGAAGCCTCATTCCTCAAGGAATGTCCTTCATGGGAATGACTATAGCAGAAGAGCCTCCACCTCTCCCTTTTTGGTGTTGAAGCCCTCGCCCTTTACCAGCACCTCTTTCATACTTGTACTCCTTTACCCTATCCTTCCACTTTACAACTGGCTTTTCTCTCCTACTATCTACTACCCTCAAATTCATTTACATATACTTCCTCACATCATTCTCTCAAAATGTTGAGTATCACTGGGAAAAATCCTAAGCACACCACTCATAATAGAATATACTACACCAATATTCTATGACCAATGACTGATTTAATTTGGCCTATGTTTATCGTCGAAATCTAAATTTTGAATGAAGAAAATAAAGATGTTATGATTCAGAAAACTTGTGAAATATAACAAAGTTAATGATCTATTCATGAATACAATTGTTGTGGTATAATACTTTAAGGAGCCTATCTTGATTTTCCAGTTACACAATAATGTAAAGTTCATAACATTTTATACATGAATATTCATTGAATATAATTTTTTCTTCTTGTTAGTAAAAATTCCAAGATTATATGAATATGATAAGACAACTACATATTTTCTATACAAATTACTTGAGAAACAATGACTGCTATAAAGCAGATATTTCTTATAACATTGAACATGTGCTCCTGTCCATATTTCACATCATTAAGTCATCAGACCTATTCAACAATCACCTGTGACAGCAGCATGACTTCTTTATAACAATCCTACTTTGTAAGTACTTCAATGCTTGTTGTGTTATTTCACCATCAAACTACTTGAGAAATATAAATTGTACAAGTCTATAGACTAGAAAAGAAAAAATAAATCAAAACTGATATAAATCTGAGGAGTGCATATCACCAGCAGGATATTCAAATTAAAATCCAAGTAGTCAGGCAACACACCACAAATGAAAATTACATTCAAAGTACTGGACTGTGTACAATAGTGGGATCAATATATTCTAGTATAGAATGTTAACCCAAGTCTGGGATATTTGGGACCTTAGGAGTGCTAATCAACTTTTATTTTCTGTGATTTAGGATTAATATGTATAAAAAACATTGCATTAATACATAAAAAAAAAATAATTACACCATTAATTCAACTAGAGCTCTGGTTAAATATGAAGGAATGTAATGGTTTACCATAATATGTGCTGGATGGTTTCTCATCATCCATACCTGAATAACAAGAGAATATACATATTCCCTCATAACCTATCACATGAGACTCTATCTTGTCATGGGAGTCCTCTTTAAACTACACCTTGGTGTCCTGCTTGACCTCCTGCATTATATTACACTATTTTTGGTAAATATTCATATTCATATAGTATTTGGACTTTCAATGCCTAGAGCAGTCTGTGAATACTGTGTAAGTAAAGACGTATTCAATAATCATCAATCATATTGTGTAAATAGTCATGTTGAAATATTTTCTAATTTGTTCTTACTTTGTTCATGTGGTACAAAATACTGATACTTATATTATATTGATAATCCATTTCTAATGTCTATTTATCTATCTATTTTTCTGGCTTATATCCCCATTAAAAGGGGGTAGCCAAGACAAGGCATTAGGATTCAGGGTAAATCTATTCTCTCCTCCCCCTCTGTGCGCTGTCTTCTCATAGGAAAGAATACAGAGGAGTGGCTTTCCAGACCTCTCATTCCATCCCTTTTGATCACCTTTTACAAGCTGCAGGGAATACGGTGGTAGTATTTTTGCAACCCTATCATATCGAAATTTGGGAACATTTTCCTATTCTATTTAGTCATGGATGAATCTTGTGGTAAATTCAAGCAGACATTACATTCACTAGTAGCAAAACAATCCAAAAATATCTTTTACCTGAATATTATATTGTACAGCATGGCATCAATAAATATATATTGTAAAAATGGCTAATAAGATCTCAATGACTAATTATATCAGTACCTCATACCCTCAAGCCTAGGGATCAATAAAGAACCACTAATAAAAATAGGCGAGGGAACTATGCGCTTGTTTTTTTTTATAAAACCTTAAGTGACAGCCATTGTTTCCGTAATCACACTCTCTGCAGTCAGCTTGGATGGACATGATTTTGAAAATCAGATTTTAGTGCACCGTTATTTTTTCATGTTCAATACACATTTCACAGGTTTTTATAAATGAAAACTTTACTAAAATAAACTGCAAAACTAGATCCAACGCAAATGCCATTTTCATGCTTCCATATGATTTCTTTCATCACCTCTATTGTTGTTCTCACTATTTTCCTTTCGCCTTTACCATATCATTAGCTTTCTTAGATCCAAAGATGGGTTATGGAAAAAAAAAAAAAAAAAAAAAAAAAAAAACTAGGAGATAATGCACAACACAAGAAATATCACCAAAATTAAAGAACAGTTCAGAGCAGGTGTTGACTGAGCAAGTTGTGTGGCGTGACTGACGTTTACAGTGATGCCATGCTGCCGGCAGTTACCGAAAAGCTTGTTCAACAACCAAGTTATCATACGACAACCAAGTTATGGTAGGACAACCAAGTTATGGTAGAACAACCAAGTTATTGTAGGACAACCAAGTTATCGTAGGACAACCAAGTTATCATACAACAACCAAGTTATCGTAGGACAACCAAGTTATATGACAACCAAGTTATCGTAGGACAATCAAGTTATCGTAGGACAACCAAGTTATCGTAGGACAACCAAGTTATCGTAGGACAACCAAGTTATCATACGACAACCAAGTTATTGTACGACAACCAAGTTATTGTACGACAACCAAGTTACTGTACGACAACCAAGTTATTGTACAACAACCAAGTTATTGTACGACAACCAAGTTATTGTACAACAACCAAGTTATTGTACAACAACCAAGTTATTGTACAACAACCAAGTTATCGTAGGACAACCAAGTTATCATACGACAACCAAGTTATCATACGACAACCAAGTTATTGTACGACAACCAAGTTATTGTACAACAACCAAGTTATTGTACAACAACCAAGTTATTGTACAACAACCAAGTTATTGTACGACAACCAAGTTATTGTACGACAACCAAGTTATTGTACAACAACCAAGTTATTGTACGACAACCAAGTTATTGTACAACAACCAAGTTATTGTACAACAACCAAGTTATTGTACGACAACCAAGTTATTGTACAACAACCAAGTTATTGTACGACAACCAAGTTATTGTACGACAACCAAGTTATTGTACGACAACCAAGTTATTGTACGACAACCAAGTTATTGTACGACAACCAAGTTATTGTACGACAACCAAGTTATTGTACGATAACCAAGTTATTGTACGACAACCAAGTTATTGTACGACAACCAAGTTATTGTACGATAACCAAGTTATTGTACGACAACCAAGTTATTGTACGACAACCAAGTTATTGTACGATAACCAAGTTATTGTACGATAACCAAGTTATTGTACGATAACCAAGTTATTGTATGACAACCAGGGCAATTACAAGTTCAAAATTATGTTTGAAACTCGAGGCTTGAATCTATATATGTGTGTATATGTTTCTCTCTCTCTCTCTCTCTCTCTCTCTCTCTCTCTATATATATATATATATATATATATATATATATATATATATATATATATATATATATATATATATATATATATATATATATATATACAATATAATTTAATCTTTTGACTGTTGCCTTACCCTCTCATAAGGTAGCCATTCTATCTGTCCCATAATTTGTTAACATCCACCCATCTATTGACACTCATTCACATTTTCATTAATTTAATCCTCATCTTATCTATCTCACACTCTCCGCCAATGTCTCATCAACCATCCTCTCCAAATGACTAAAGCATCTCAAGGACTTTCTCCTTATATTCCCTAACACTCCTTGTCCACACCATAATGCTCACACAAATCCACATTTCACAATTCATCCCTCCTTTTATATGCATTTGTTTTACATTGTTTCATATGAATAAGGTTCATTACATTCATATCTTGATGTTCATGCCTTTTCTTCATCTAACAAAGATTCTTTATCTACTAAAAATCCAAAATCTGCAGTGAAATAATTTAGAAAGTATGAATAGTGACCAATATTTTGCCACAAATAATGTAATATTTTTTAGCTTCATGCTTTGCATATGATAATGTTACAAAATTGAAGACTCACACATACATTCATTTTTTTCATTGTTTTTGTTTTACTTTCCTATACATTCAAAACCTGTGGCCATGTTTTACAAGTGCACTGAGCTTATGAGAAAGTTAAGTTGCAAAACTCCTCAACTTCATAGAGCTCACACTACTTTGGTACAAAAGAAAAACAAATGTAAAATTATGCAGAATAGCATATTTCAATCAAGCCTTTAAGTCAATGCATCAACAAGGTGTATGCTCACTTGTGATTCACAATAACTGACATGGATCTGGGACCAAAACAGTATTTATCAAGAATATTACTTGTGAATATTAATGTGAAAACTCCTTTCAATAATTATGTTTAAAGAAAAAAAATTTAAAAACTGACAACAATCTAGATGTATGGTTGTCAGTCAGTACAGTGTTTTGACATTTTAAAGCCTTAAACATAATTATTAAAAGGTGCTATCACAACACAACAAAGTAATGACTGACAACCAACTAGATGCATATATATGTGGTGGGTTCCCCTTTCCCCAGGCTGCAAGTTAACTCAACATTTAAAAAAAATAATAACATTCGTAAATTCAAATGCATTGATGTACCTGGGATGTGATGCAAGGCTTATTGTTACATACTTCATTGTTTTTTGTTTTTGATATTGGAAATTTATATCACACCAAACAGTTTTTTTAATATATATATATATATATATATATATATATATATATATATATATATATATATATATATATATATATATATATATATATACATATACACACACATACACCATTGATGTAAAATGTATAACTAATGACATTAGTAATAGAGATAAGATAGATAGATGTACAGTTAGATATATCACCAAATAGATAGATATACAGACAGATGGATGAATAGAAGTATAGATAGATTGATGTAGATTGACAGAAAGACAGACAGATTGATAGACCAATAAATAACAAACACACACACACACACACACACACACACACACACACACACACACACACACACACAGTGTACTACTTCTTATATACTAGTAAACACCTTAGAAATTCAGGACTGCATAGTAATATTCTTGAGTATTTCTATAGAACAAACATAATAAAAAACTAAATAGGTTAACATAAGTGACAAGTAACTGTTTAAGTTATAATCAATGTAATAACACAATGTCATTTGCCCAGTGTCTGCTCAATTTCATGTTTCTGTAGTGCTAATGCTGTTTTTATATAATAGAAAAAGTAAGCACTATACATACTTTGAAACCAAGCATGGCACCAACCCTCTATCTTTGGTCCATCTGCCAGCTCTTTTACATCTTAACTACTAAAAGAAACAGATATTACTTTTATACATCCTATCACTTGAAGCACACCAATTCATAAGCTACGCCATGTTTTGAGTGGTACCTCACTTTCATGGAATCACATGAAACTGGGTTTTTGCAAAGATATACTTTAGTATATCAATTACATAGGGCCTAAACATCTTTTAAGAACATTTTAATGTATGACGATGGCATTCTAAGCCCAAGGCAACATTCATCCTATAAAAATAATAAATAATAACTGAACTCATTAGTGCAATTTGACAATGTTCACAGGATTTATTTCAAGCACAGCCACCACACTGAGGTCTGCCAGTTATGTGTACTTACTATGGGGAGGCAGAGAGGAGACACACACGAAGGGGGACATTAAGGATTAATTCTATTAAGTTCTCCCTGGCTTACCTCTGTTTCTTTACCTCCTCTGACAAAGGCGTGGGATGATGAACCTGTAATGCAAAAGTAAGAATTAGAAACACAAAAAGGTGAAGTATTTTCTGTTCACTGCAATTAATGTCCATAGAAAACATATTTCATGGTGATAAGCACAATAATTATAATTATCAGACTCTCAAAACCATAATCTTTTATACAAAAAGTACTAATCAAGTTTTTAAATGTTAACTTGTTCTAAAGTAGCCAATGCACTTCTGTTCTCCTCTGGGGACCTATTAGCTGATGTGACGAGTGCATATGTATGTGTGCATTGGGTATGTTTATTAGCTATCCCTTTCTGAGGATAACAACCTGATATATAGATAGATAGATCATTTTTATAGATAATAACTTTTTTTTCGGATGTCAAAATCTATTTCAGTTGCAGATAATCATATATAAAAGAAATAAATAATCTTAGCAATGATTACTTACTTGTGCAGAACTTTTTCTATATGCTTCCATCATTTGAGCTCTAACCTCTTCCATTAGGCTTGGCAAATCTGCTTTAGTTAAGCCCTTTGTAGAAACTGGTGGCAAGCAAGTCACAATTATGTGGCCTGCATAGAAAAATAAGCAAACTATTACTTATTACATATAAGGAATGAAACTATGAATTTTCTGGCATAAATGAATATTGTATAAATAAGACTAAAAAACACAAAGCCTCAGATTTGTGAACCAAGCGTAAATGAACCTCATTTATTTGTGAAGTGAAAAAATCTATTAATTTTTGACAAAACACAAAGGCTATCATTTTACACGCATCCATAATTGCTGAGGAGCCCTCAACAGGTGACATCTTGAAACTCTAATCAAAAGTAATCCTACATGTTCTCATCCTTCATAATAATTTTTTTTCAAATGCATGAAAGACTGAGAAGACACCATAATCTATAACAGTTTGAACCAATTGCGAATGCTTATCTATTGAGTTTGTAACATTCTAAGCATGTCCCATTGGCCTAATTGCAATTAAATATATTCAAAATGCTCCTCAGTGGTGCAGTGGTTAGCACGTCTGACTACGAATCCGCTGGCCCAAGTTTGATCCCAGCAGACAAAGGCAGGCAGCACACAGCTCACCCAACTGTTCATCCTTCCAAACAGATTGGTAGATAAATGGGTACCTGGGGAAACCTGGGGAAGATAAACTGTGGGAAGTCGGATGTCACAGTGGCCCTGGGTCCCAGGGTAACGGATTCATTTCCACCACAGGCTCAAAGGCCAATGCAACAGGAGATAAGCGCCCACAGCTATAGCATGTACCCCCAATTTATCTTAAAATGTAATTAATATGGTGCATGGACTATTTCAGCCATTTTTGAGAGATCATGTAACCAGAAAATAAGAGTGGATTACATAAGCTGGTAGAAGTGTTTGATGGTGTATGGAAAAGATGAAAGTTGAAGGTGAATGTTAACAAAAGTAGGGTGATGGCGTTTGAGAGAAGTGAAAAGTGAAGTCCAATTGATTCTGATTGCTCTTGCAGTCATTACAACTTTGAACACCCTCAATACATCACTAACACTTGATCCTTTCTCCATCTGTGTTCCTAGCTTCTCTCAATCTCTCACATACCTTCCACTCACACTCCTCTCTAGCCTGTTTTCTATCCCCCATTTAACCAGCTAACACCTTACTCACCTACTCCTTGCCATTATTCCCGTCACACTCTCATCTACCTTCATCTTCATAGCTAATGCAGCATAGTGATTTCACCCTCCTCACTCTTATCTATCTAACAAAATTAAAGTGTAGCTTCAACTTACAGAAAGCATAAACATATGAAATGTTTAACCTCAACATACACACAAAAAAAATCTTCCTGTACCTGGGTTAAATATCTTGCAAGGGTGGTTAAGGAAGCCTCTATAAGAAGAGTAGACAATTGGTAGAATTGGCAACTGTCCTTCAACTGCCAAGTGAAAGGCACCTTTCTTGAATGGCAACATTTCATCCCCCATACTTCTTGTTCCCTCTGGGAAAACCCACAGCTTCACCTGTAACATGAATGTAAAATATACAAAGAATGAAAAGGTATGTAGAAATCATGAAAAATGATCACAGTAAAAATCACTTTTGGTGCAATAAACAGTAAGGAAAGGTTTACACCTCATGAAGAAAATGTAACAAGTCATAATTGATCACATCTTATCAAACATGATAAAATACCCATATCTAGACAAATAATCTAAATATTTGATGGCAATCACAGATAGAGTTAATTACAGTTACCAAACATACACTATTTTCCTTCACATATTCTAATGCTGCATTCATGGATGCCTTGGCCTTGTCTGGATTTCTGCGGTCAATGAACCTGGTGCCACACAGCCAGGCAGTTAAGCCAAAAGGCATCGCATAGAACAGCTCCTTCTTGGCAATGGCGGTGATCTTGTAAAACATAGGCCACATGTACACCATTCCTGAAAATTATGTTAATGATACTTCCTGTTATTAAAACAAGCTATATGTTCTTACATATATACAACCCATTTAATGACTTTCATATTCAAGGAATCTAAGTACTTCTGAGAATCAATCAAGGAAATCTATACTGAAAATGTAATTTTGTGATCCGAAAATAAGAGAAAAACTGACAGCCTAATACGTATGTGAGAAGTATGGAAGCAAAATACTGCAATTTTCCAAATGGCATCAATAGTTACAGCATAATTACCTACTATTAATATACTCAATACACAGAAGAAGCGCATCTAACCTAAGAAGTCAACGGAGCTCTGGTGGTTTGCAACAACAATAGCAGGACGATCTACTGTAATGTGTTCTTGGCCAAGCACCTCCCACTCTAGACCAAGGAGGAGGTTTAAGGCTCGCAGGGGGAATGTTGCAATTCTGGGAAAAGAGAAAGTACCGGGGCTAGCATACTTCCCTGAGACGGATTAGACTGCATCATTCAAGCTTGAAGGTCACATGCATTAAGAACTGGGAAACCCACCTGGACGGAATCCCAAGCACAAATGTCAATTATATCTTAATATCTATCTATCTATCTATAAATATATATATATATATATATATATATATATATATATATATATATATATATATATATATATATATATATATATACCTAGTCTCTGACATCTTATTCCCTCCGGAAACATCCCCGAAAGGAGATGGCCACAACAGAAGAGCCTCCACTTCTCTCTATCGTATCCCTGGCAGTTATTACATGAAGACTACTAACAAAGGATTTAAAGAATAAAGCTACATTCAATAAAGTTTTTAATATTTCATCTTCATTAGTTTCAGTAACAAAAGCATATGGTTTTCTAATTACAGATGCCTACAGTACTTTCCAATAAAACAAAGATACTTTCCAGTTTGCATATAACCTTCAACTTGAATTAATAGTACGCACATCTTACTAAAACCTACATTCTATTCTTTAAATTAATGCTTATATCTATTGATGCAATAAACTACTCAGAGCGACAAATCTATCCAGTAAAATGACAATACATATCCGTGTAATATGGTCTGTGAACAAAGTATAGCAACCATTCTCTAAATTTGAATAATCATATTTTAAGATATAAATAAGCAGCAACTGCATGGATAAGCTGCAAAGTTAGTAAGATGAAGAGGTAAATATTTACTACTACGATAATACTTACAATATGATGATGTAGTGATGGAAATGTTTAGCAATCTTATTTACATATTAGTTTTCACTGAGAGGCATGCATAGGAATATCTCATATACAACTGGACAAGTACTTCAGCTGCTATTATTGATACTCATGAATATTTCCTCATGTTGACATTTGACATTAACCTTTAAATAATTGAGTTGATAATTTGGGTAGCGGGTCGTGTTGGTGAAGTATTGTGAAGTTGTGGTGTATTTTGACAAAGTCATTATTTTTTTTAAATCCTGTAAGTCGGCGGCCAGCTTGAAGTTGGGTGTTCTGAAGGTGGCACCCAAAATAATTTCCAGTGTAGTACAACCCCATTTATCTCATTTGACAGATACACCATGTGGGAATGTATGGCAGAACTCCCATTCATCGGCCAAGAAAGATACCACTCCTCTGCGTAATAAAAAAAAAATTTGCCGACGAATTTCTTTAGATTGGATGTCCAACTCAATCGCCATGCAAATTTTGTGATTTATAATTCACACCCAGGCAGACTTAACTCACTTTTGGCCAGGATGCTGCTTGGCCCCACTATTCAATTAGGGATTTTGTATGTTCTTGACCACTTATCAGTAAATCTTAAGAACAGGGGCTCCATGCTGAGCTGACCCAAATGCTGGCTCTACATACTGTATTTGTTGTCCTTAACTTATCTGTTAAGATTTTATTGAGTGCCGATTCCTACTTAACCCACAGTCAAAATTAAATTGCCCTTCAAAAAGATCACTCACGTTTCTTCTTCCTGTAGCCAAAAAGCTTAAGAACCTGTTGGAAAACCAGGTATTTTGGGTGGGAGAGTACACATTTAAAGGAAATAATGGCCTTCCTCTACAAAAATCCCCAAACTTAGGGAATTTTCCTATGACTAGAGAAATGCATATTTTAGAAAATTAAAAGTAACCTTTCCAAACCTAATAATGAACCTTTCCTAACCTAAACTAACCCTTGCATTCCCTCCCCGTCCCTACTCGCCAGTTAACAACCCTCTACCACGATGTCCATTTTCGAATTTAAAAAAGATTAAATCTAACCTAACCTAACCTAACCTGAGGGCAGTAAATACATTTTGTCTCAAACTCGTCCATTACACAACTCGCTGGATTAAGTTTTTCTCAAGTACCTGCAATTTGATATCAGCTGCGTGGGTACAGTAGTTATCAGCACTTGTGAAGATCTTCATACATAACAGTAAACATGACATTGAGGCAACGTTTGGGTCAGCTGAACGTGGAGTCCCTGTTCTTAACATTTTTCCCATTTACTTAGCAAACTTAACCCTAAGTGTCAGATAGAGTTGATCAGTTATCTCCCTGCATGCAAGAAAAAATCCAGAAAATGCTTTTCAAAGGAATAAGGGTCACCCTCATATATATTTACACAACTTAAACAATCAACATACTCGCAACACATCCAACCAAATATACCAAAGATATTACAGTAACACATAGAAACACTCATACTTCCCATACGCGACTGGAATAGGCTCCCCAAACACATTTGTAGACTCAAAACAATAGACCCATTCACGACACAAATTCACACCCACCTGTCACCACATCACCCTTGCACTAACAATTACAATTGATTCACTCCGCTCCCTGCCACCCGGTACTGCCCTCCCCGCAACAGCCAACTTCATATATATGCGGGATATGCACCAAAACTGGCGTCCTACGCATTATTAATCAGAATCAGAATCATGATTAACCTAATCACTTAAGACGACCTATATTGACATGCCCTGGAGGACTAAAACTGACCTTCTTGACATAACCTGGAAGACTTTAGTTGACCTTGACATAATCTGGAACACTTAAACTGATCTTAACATGCCCTAGCAGACTTAAACTGACTTTGACATGCCCTGTAAGAATGTAACTGACCTTCTTGACATAACCTGGAAGGATTTAACTGACCTTCTTGACATGCCCTGGAAGACTTTAACTGACCTTCTTGACATGCCCTGGAAGACTTACAACGTGTTCCTAACGTCGCCAGGCCGCCAGATGATGAAGGGAATGGATATTACTGAGGTCACCATCACCGAAGTGTAGTATAACATAAACTTGAGGTACAGACGAAACCGGTGACTAAACTCGTAGAGGAAGGAGGTGACCATGATGAGGGCCACCAGTACGTTGGTGTACTCTGAGGCCAACATCTTGGTGGTGGTGGTGTTGGTGTTACTTTGGACTTGGTCGCTGCCTCAAGACTGTCACTGGGAACTATAGACACAAGAGAGAAATATATTGTTCAACAGCTGGATGATAATACAGCATCGTATGTTTGCTTGTAGTAGTATTCGATGCTATATTGGTTCACGTATTCTCTGTGTTTATAGGTTCAGGTATTCCATGAACTGTCATTCAGCGAAGCGTGTTTATCAATTTTATTTGATTTTGTATATGTGTTTTTTTTTTTTATCATTAGTTTGAAAGCATTCACAAAAGTCTTAAATGTTATAAATTTGTTCTTGGCAAACTCTATAGAATATCGTAATCTATTACTTAATGAATAGTTGCCTTAAGTGCCTACCTACTTAAGTGCCTACCAACCACGGCGAGAAAAAATTTTTCTTTCATATCTTAATCCTTATCAGATTGCGTATTGCGCTGATTTGTGGGATGATTTTCCCATGGATGCTGAGAAGTCCTCTCTCTCTCTCTCTCTCTCTCTCTCTCTCTCTCTCTCTCTCTCTCTCTCTCTCTCTCTCTCTCTCTCTCTCTCTCTCTCTCTCTCTCTCTCTCTCTCTCTCTCTCTCTCTCTTTTTATTTGTTCTCTCTCTCTCTCTCTCTCTCTCTCTCTTTCTCTCTCTCTCTCTCTCTCTCTCTCTCTCTCTCTCTCTCTCTCTCTCTCTCTATTTCTTTTTCTTTTTTTGTTTTCTCTCTCCCTATATCTCTTTTTTTATTATCTCTCAGTCTCTTTCTTTCTCTTTTGTTGTTATCTCTCTCTTTCTTCTCTTTCTCTTTTTTTCTTTCTTTCTCTCTCTTTTTCTTTATCTCTCTCTCTCTCTCTCTCTCTCTCTCTCTCTCCTCTCTCTCTCTCTCTCTCTCTCTCTCTCTCTCTCTCTCTCTCTCTCTCTCTCTCTCTCTCTCTCTCGAGATAATGTTTATCTTATCAGTTTACATTTTATAATGATATATTTTCTGTTCAGTATAACAAACAGATCTCAAGATATTGTTTATCTTAATTTTCAAAAGATGTTAGATAAAACTCTCGATAATAAACTAATGTTCAAGTTGTAGCTTCTTAGGATCGCAGGTGATATACCCGATTGGATCGAAAACTAGCCAAGCAAAATCAAACAAATGGTCTGATTCCGTACTATATGGCGATAGGACCCACGTTATATGTATGTGTAAGTGTATGTGTGCACACCGTACTTACATATCCTTCCTACACCCTCACCATCACCATAATAATGAATAAATAATATGATAACAATAATAATGAATATGAGGTGGTGATAACGGTGTGGTATCAGAATCACATGGCACAGTGATCACGAATCTAGCGCGTGATCCTCCAGACCATGGTGAATGATACACACACACATGATGTAGCAATGCTGATGTCGGAAATCAAAACAACACTCAGCAACACAATAAGAACACAACATATGCAGGGATCCTAGGGTCTGTTGCTGTTTATGTTCCCTTCCACTCCCGTGTGAGACGGGAGGAGGTGAGGACTGTGGAGTCGAGGTTATGTTAGGGGTCTTGCCAAACGGCAAGACGGGAGAGGGTTGGTTACAGGTATGACGCAGGTCTCACCCGCTGCTTAACGGTCTTCCCTATCGTTATTGTGTTAATCATGAGGACGAACATTTTTTTCTAAGTTTTAATGTTTCGTATTAATCTGTTACTTCTCAATGTAGATCACTAGTTTTTGGAGGGGGAAAGGGGTTAGAAAAATAAAACCAGTGATATATATATATATATATATATATATATATATATATATATATATATATATATATATATATATATATATATATATAATGTATGTATATATATATATATATATATATATATATATATATATATATATATATATATATATATGTATGTATATATATATATATATATATATATATATATATATATATATATATATATATATATATATATATGTATATATATATATATATATTATATATATATATATATATATATATATATATATATATATATATATATATATATATATATATATATATATATATATTATATATATATATATATATATATATATATATATATATATATATATATATATATATATATATATATATATATATATATATATATATATATATATATATATATATATATATATATAATATATATATGTATATATATATATATATATATATATATATTATATATATATATATA
>JAXIVD010007334.1:0-5000 GCA_036785275.1 Cancer borealis
GAGATTTCTTTTAAGTGTTGAGTTATTTTAAAACCATATACATTGCATCTTCTTATTAACACTCATAGTTCATGAGAAATTATTAAAAATGACAATGTTACTGAAAAACCGAAGATCTTTTTTACAGTAAGATTATAAAAGAATAACTGCACAACTTGCTTCTTACACACTTACAGTTAGGAAAGGATGATCAGCAATCCAACTGTTTGCAGATAAGAACAAAAATTTCTTCATGGGAAAGTATTACACAACGGTTTAGGACATCGGCTGTTAGCAATTCATCATATATTACGAAAGAAAAGAATTGCGTGCAAACTGCCGCCTTTGTCACGCCGTCTGCCTCCCTCACGTGTCGTTCAAGATTCCTCACCAAAGACGCTTATACAGCCTACGCCCCAATGACTTTGTAACATGTTTCCCTCAGGCTCGCAGACCACATCATAGCGGCAGTGTGACGCGGTGGTGGACTTACCGATTACCCTGTTGAACGTTTTTATTCTCTCTCTCTCTCTCTCTCTCTCTCTCTCTCTCTCTCTCTCTCTCTCTCTCTCTCTCTCTCTCTCTCTCTCTCTCTCTCTCTCTCTCTCTCTCTCTCTCTCTCTCACACACACACACACACACACACACACACACACACACACACACACACACACACACACACACACACACACACACACACACACACACATATCCATAGCAAGACAACTACAGACAAACACAGCGGTCAAACAGCTGAGTTCCCAAGGACCCGACCTCACGCTCAATGCAGACATTATACAAACTTACACTGACACACCTCACTGCCACCCCTCCTAAGCCTCTCCTCACTAGCCATACCCTACTACCTCCCTCTATGTGACTATGTGTACTGTGCACCGCTATACCCACCCACCCATCCTCCCTCCCTCCCTCCCTCCCTCGCTCACGCTCATCACCTCCAAGTCTGCACGCCTCTTCATGCAGGTATGGTTTTCGAAGTGTGGCCTCTTGGACCCTCTTCAGCTAGGCAGGTCACTCACTAGCCGGCTAGTTAACACGCAATCTCTTAGTTCCTTCAAAGGCAATCACCATCATCTTAATTTCCTGTTAGGGTTGGTAAGTAAGTAATATTACCTTTACATTCTTTGGTAGTAGTAGTAAAGCCATCACGCACACGCACACCATTCCTTCAGCATGCAAGAATGACGTCACGTGCTCTCGGCCAATGAGCGAACGGATTACTGGCACGTCAGCCAATCAACAGGAGAGCCGGCCAAGGTGCGCGCATGCGTCTCTTGGTATATATATAGTAATGTGGACGCTTTGAATTTGCCACAAAACAGGTGTAGGAAGTTTGTTATAGACGCGGTGTGCTGTACGTAGTGCGTTGGCAGTGAGGGTGTTGCGTGTCACTGCTGCTCCAGTCTCTGTGGATAACTTGATAGCGAACAAGGTAGGTGACGAAGTGTGTGTGTGTGTGTGTGTATGTGTGTGTGTGTGTGTGTGTGTGTGTGTGTGTGTGTGTGTGTGTGTGTGTGTGTGTGTGTGTGTGTGTGTGTGTGTGTGTTCCTTATATCTAATGCGCTTAATTCTCGCCAATATTTTGTTTATGACATTGAATTGACTTGATTTACGTAACTGTAAATAGTCAATTCAACAAGAGAAAAAAGAATAATAAGAGAAGCAAAGAAAACACATGACAGCGCTATATCACGCAAAACTGTCAAGCAAAACATACATCATAATAACGTGTCATACATAAGAAAAAAGAAAAAAAATATATGTATCGTAGGCATTCCACTAAAGCAGTGTTATTCAAGCAATACCTTAAGGGGGATGTCCTTGAGGTCATCTTAAGAAAAAATATGTATTTGTATAGGAATTGTATTACGATTATTTATGAATTTACTTATTGGAAATCAAATGAGTCCATAAGTTGAAAGTATTTGTTCATGGCCTTTCTTTATTTTACAAGAAATTCAAAGATAAAAGTCGTGATTAGTAAGTAGGCTGAGATTAAAAAGGTATATAGGTTGACCTTGAGTTGAACTTGGAGGGGGACATGGAGACTCCTTCCTGGTATGGCTTTAAGACACCATACGTCACCATTAAGCACCATCGAACACCATAACGAACAAAATTGAGGAGGGAGGGAAGTAGGGTGGCACCATAACATAATGCAATTCATATATGTCATCACATACTTTGCCATGTAGCCCCTAAACAAATAGTGCCGAATAGGAACACAACGAGGGAGCTACACCCACGCTGTGTTACATATGAACTGATTAACAAACACGAGGGACCTTCACCAACGCCACGCTAACTGAAGGTAAACCCATACACCAAATACTAGAAGGACCGTTATACCTATACCTTGCCACTAACGATGCAGGTAATGACGCTACAGCAACCTGATTAATGAGCACAATACACCTTTACATCCATATTTAAGGTGCACTCATGCACCAAATACTCAAAGGATTTTTATACCTATACCTTGCTACTAACGATTAACGATTAACTAACACAATACATCTTTACATCTGTAACTTGTTACCTATAGTCAACTCATGCATCAGATCAATTTGCATTAAGGATTTTTGTACCAATGCCGAGTTACTAATGGTAAATTCATGATCCAGATTAACTAGATATTATACAAGTGTTGTGCAAGGCAAGTCACTCCGGCCCCTAGTATTTCCGGTTACATTATCATCATTTTGACACAACTTCCTAAACAAAACATTTCCGCGTTATCACTCTCACTAGAACATGCCGAATCATTAATTAGCAGCATTAAAAGCCATGAACATGACATGCACAAGCGGTAAGGTATTGCTCCCTTAGCTCCTGGCAGCCTCCCAAACCATGACGAGCACTCCAGAAAATGAGAGAGAGAGAGAGAGAGAGAGAGAGAGAGAGAGAGAGAGAGAGAGAGAGAGAGAGAGAGAGAGAGAGAGAGAGAGAGAGAGAGAGAGAGAGAGAGAGAATAAGAAAATTCAAAAATCAGTGCAAATATGGAGCACATAAACTCTATGGTCCACACTTGGTAGTCTGAACTGAATGAAATCATACACTTCAAGATGCTGATTCAGTGCCTTGCGGTTGTCGACTTCGAGGTGACGACGATGGAGTGAGTGTGTTTATGAAGCTGTTGATTGTGTTACGCAGCAGCACGGGCGACGGTGTGTTTGCTTCCTTTCCTGGCGACGTCAATGGTGATGAAGCAATCAATAATTTAGCGAGGATGAGAGAGAGAGAGAGAGAGAGAGAGAGAGAGAGAGAGAGAGAGAGAGAGAGAGAGAGAGAGAGAGAGAGAGGTGAGAGGATGGCCCGCAGCAACTCTTACCAGTCCATAAAAGTAAGACAACGCCGTTATGAAGGAAACCTGAGACCGTCACGTCCCACACGCCACTCCCAGCGGCGCCTTGGTGCTGAGAGCGGAAAGCACATAGTGTTACACATAATTACAAAGCAGCACGGTCCTTCCCTTACACTGAGCTCGCGTCCCTTCAGGCCATAGTGATGCCAGCGCGGTGAGGAGAGGCTTGGTTAACCACAAAAACCTGCTTCCTCCGACAGACCCAAGAGCTGAATTGGTTTATGACAAGAAGATTCCTCGAGCATTATCAAGTGAATCACAACTTTGTAAATACATAGAAGTGATTCTGTAATTTTACATCTTGACTTAGTGATTCATCGATAGTAAGGCAATATCCTACCTGCAACTGTGTAATGATATACTAGTGATCGATAGGTTAATATGGTTACTTATTGAGTGATAAGTAAATTGTGGTTTTGTAATGTACATCTTCCCTTGGTGATTCATAGTTAGTAAGGCAATAAAATCTATCTGCAACTGTATGATAATGTTTGTGATCTATACTTCAATTTGGTGACTTCTTGAGTGTTGAGTCAGAGTTCTAACATCAACAGCCATTTCCCCCCTCCCACTGACACCGTTCATCTCTTCAACACCCAAGCCTCTGTCCCACCCGCCCCACCCCGTCCCACCCTACCTCCACAAGCACCTGCCAACAATAACATGCCGCAGCTTATTCAACTGAGTTTAAGAGTTTCTCTCTAGTGTGATTTGCCGGTATGCAGGGTGACTCGTTCACCTCAATCGCACACTTATTTCTCTTCCCCCTCTCCCCATTGACAAGACTTTCGTTATATCATGATTTTCAACCTTCAGAAATCATGCAGCCCTTATTCCTCTATCTAACTAGGCTCTTGTTTCCCCATTGCCCATTTGTTATACATTTTCCTTACCTTATAGTAAGGTCTATTTATCTTCATTCGGTAAAAGTTCCTACACAAACTATCATAATTTTTTAAGCCTGTCCACTAAACCATGTTACAAATACTATTTCAGGCTTTCATTTGTTCATTAACCTAACACGGTCGACTCTTCATTGGCTTACAACTTCAACATTCAACATTCAACATTCCTTTTTTTTTAGTTAATAGAATTTCACCTAACTACTCTCATTCCTGTAGTTTAGTTTAGTTTTTTCTTTCGTTCTTTCTTTCTTTTTTTTTCATTCAATTCACATGAAATCTAATATAAGAGAGCAATATGATAAAGGTAAAGAAAAATACAAATCTCACCAGAGATCAGTCAGTCTAACGGACCTATCTTCACGTCAACTATGGGAGCCTAGTAACCCACACTATCAACGAATAGATAATGCACATGACTGCTAACCAAATACACTAAGGATATGATTTTAAATTTCACGGTAAAGCAATTGAGACAAAGTGGTGATGTCATCCATGTTGCAGATCATAGAATTTATGTTGAGTAAGGCAAAGACAATGAATGTTCACTCACTTTTTGGTATGTTTGTATAGATGAATAAGAAGCAATGTGTCAATTTTCTAGGCTAGTCTACACAAAGCTTCAACATTTAAATGGATCAATACTAGGCTACATGCAAATATCTTTTTTTTTTTTTCTTACACAGACAAAAATGTTGGACATTCCTTATTTAAGAAAAACAGAAACACTCAAA
>JAXIVD010007334.1:10000-15000 GCA_036785275.1 Cancer borealis
TAACGGGACAAAGACGAGCACGCAGGCAATTATTGACTTCAGGAAGACGATTACCGCCCTGACCACACACTCTCACGCACCTGCGACTCGCACAACTTGATCCGTTCCGAAACTTGGCGATGTCCATCACATTCCCCGCAAAGAAAACACAACAAAGGTGCCGTCTCTCCTGCCTCACCTACGGTACAAAGTATCAATCACATAACAACAATAATAACAGTAATAAGAACAAAATTGATCATGATGTCTATAACATAGTTACATTGCGAAAGCTAGGAAGGAGGAGAAGAGAACAACAGCAATAACAACAACTGCTACTGCTTTTGCTACTACAACTACTACTACTACTATTACTACTACTACTACTACTACTACTACTACTACTACTACTACTACTACTATTACTACTACTACTACTACTACTACTACTACTACTACTACTACTACTACTACTACTACTACTACTACTCTACTACTACTACTACTACTATGATAGTAACAAGAATGAGATGATGATGACGACGATGATGATGATAATGATGATGACGATGATGACGGCAAAAAAAACTTTAGCTAAAAATATATTCCCCTTTTTTCATGATGTTCATTCTCTGTCTCAAGACACTGTTATGCAAAGCTTCAGTTCTGCAGTCGAGCTGGACGAGGTGACTACTTAGTGCTGTATATTATGAGAGAGAGAGAGAGAGAGAGAGAGAGAGAGAGAGAGAGAGAGAGAGAGAGAGAGAGAGAGAGAGAGAGAGAGAGAGAGAGTCATGATTCTGCATGTATTCCTCTCAGCTCTGTTAGATTAGAATTACTTTCACATTTCACACATACTGTTCTTGATTTTTATCACGATTCACTGTATGTACTAGCTTTTGAAAACAGCATCTAGCATAGTGGAGCATATTTTTTTACATTGATTGAAAGATACATTTGAACACGTGTTGTGCAAAATATGAAGATTCTGTGATGATTGTAATGATAGTATAGTATCAATAGTATTATCATTATTATCATCATTATTATCATTACTATTATTATTATTAGTAGTAGTAGTAGTAGTAATAGTAATAGTAGTAGTAGTAGTAGTAGTAGTAGTAGTAGTAGTAGTAGTAGTAGTAGTAGTAGTAGTAGTAATAGTAGTAGTAGAGTAGTAGTAGTAGTAGTAGTAGTAGCAGTAACAGAAGTAAGGATAGTAAAGATAATTTTGGAGTGCTTCGATTATAGAGAACGTGGATGTTTTGCAAAAGCCTTCATAATTAGGTCTTAAAATAGGTCAAAATAATTTTTCTATAGCCATGGTAGGGATTGTGGAGCGACTGAGGTGGTATTAGTATGCTAAGAGATGTGATGGTGGTGGGGCGAGGGAGGCTGTGTGGGGGTGTGGCGTGGTCGGGATGGTGGTCGGGATGGTGATGGTGGTGATGGTGATGGTGGTGGTGGTGGGTGGCCAGGGAGATCGTGAGTCAGCTGGTGGCGGTCAGGGTGTCACGCTAGGTTGCCGAAGTCACTCACCTGAACCTTGTAACGTTGTGCTGCATCTCAGAGTGAGGGTGGGTAGCTGGAGGAGGTGCGTGTGTGCGTGCGTGCGTGTGTGCGTGAGGAGAGCGAGACAGTGGTGGTCATCTAGCTCTTTTTTTTATACATATGTTGGTTGTGACATTTTTTTCTCTCGTCGTTTGTCCTGGAAAAACTCTGCTAATAATGTTATTTTTCATGTGACAATAATAAGTCCTTCTCTCTCTCTCTCTCTCTCTCTCTCTCTCTCTCTCTCCTCTCTCTCTCTCTCTCTCTCTCTCTCTCTCTCTCTCTCTCTCTCTCTCTCTCCCTCTCTCCCTCTCTCCCTCTCTCTCTCTCTCTCTCTCTCTCTCTCTCTCTCTCTCTCTCTCTCTCTCTCTCTCTCTCGCTAACAACATATATTTCCTTCTAATTTCCTTGATATCTTTGGTGTTCCTGCTTTCATTACTTCTCTGATATACCTTCATTAAGTTTCACATCCCGCATTCATCTCTTTTTTTTCTGTACCTGTACTTTTCTTTCTTTGTTGTGAGTAATACGCGAAAGGGATCATTTTGCAAAGATCCCTCGTAGTTCCGATTTAATGAACCTCAATCAAGTCAAAACATGTATTTGCTCTTTCCGTTTGGTTTCTTTTCTTTAGCTGATGACAAATCGTTTTCTGCTTCTCATATTCTCTCTCTCTCTCTCTCTCTCTCTCTCTCTCTCTCTCTCTCTCTCTCTCTCTCTCTCTCTCTCTCTCTCTCTCTCTCTCTCTCTCTCTCTCTCTCTCTCTCTCTCTCTCTCTCTCTCTCTCTCTCTCTCTCTCTCTCTCTCTCTCTCTTTTTCTCTTTCTCTACAACCCCAAAGTGCCTGTAACTGAACGCCTGAGAGGAGTTGTGTGGGTGCTGGTAGCGGAAGAGGCAGTCTTTGTCGTCCTCACGCCGCCTTTGTTCATGCACACAATACGAATAGAAGATAAGGAAGTCAACACTATATTCTTTAACTTTCCTCACCCCTTCAATACCATAGAACTATTATGCTGCTGACATTACCAACACGCAGCGAATAGCATGGGTGTGATATGCCGAAAAGCTAAGCGTGAATTTTTCTTCTTCGCTACCATTGAACACCTTCGTCACGCGAGAACATAATAAAGGGAACTTTGTATTGAAAATGGAATCAGAATTTAGCTGACTACCAAGAGAGAAGGGAGAGCAAACGTAAACTGATCTCCTTCGTCTCCTTGAATGTAGACTATGACAAGATAAAGGAATAATGAAAGACACACCAGTAAATAAAAGATAGAAAATAATAAAATACTGGAATTTACGTTTGAACAACATCAATCAAACAGCTGACAGATGATTATAAAAAATAGACATTTGGAAGCAATAACAATCAATCACAATAAAAAATAAAGGTACCATTAGAGTATAACAAGGAAAAAAACGAAAGTCTAGAACAACGAGAGTATAAGACCTCAGAGAGCAAGGATTCCCCGCTCAAGGACCTTTTAAGAGTGCACATTGACACCGTATGTGAGGACGCCTTCATCAGTGGTTCACGGGTATTTGCACCTGTAAACACCTGCTTCTGCTATCTATTTGACCTTGCACGGCTGACTCCATTATTTTTCCCGTCGAGGACACACAGGAAGACCTCTTAGTGTATAGGAGGTGTGTAACGCGTTGGGGAACCAAGGGGCAGATGGGGGGCGTGACGGTATGCTAGTCACAGCGGCAGCCAAGTGTGTGACGCGAGTGTGCTGCTAAACCCCCTTCCTGGTGAGCCATACACATCCCCCCTTTGTGTGTGTATCTGTGTGTGTATATGTGTGTGTATATGTGTGTGTGTGTGTGTGTGTGTGTGTGTGTGTGTGTGTGTGTGTGTGTGTGTGTGTGTGTGTGTGTGTGTGCGTATGTATGTGTGTGTGTGTGTGCGAGCTTTTGTTTGTATGTGTTCTTGTGAGGAATACGTGTTTAAATACTGAATGCAAGCAGGTGAGAGACTATTGAAATGTTCCCGGTAGACGGATGCAAAAGCTCGTCTGTATGTTTGCCACCATCTGTTCAGCTCCGCAACAGTTATTTGTGGCAAGGAAAAATCTGATCTGGTAGCTGAGCGCAGACAAAACCTCGTTGCACTGCGAGGCTTGGTCAGGAGGCGTGAGAACCAGCCAGATCATAATCACCATAAGATGACGACTTGGTGATGATTCAGAGGACCCAGGGAGCATCCAAACTGAGCACACACACACACACACACACACACACACACACACACACACACACACACACACACACACACACATGCACACACACACACACACACACACACACACACACACACACACACACACACACACACACACACACACACACATGCACACACATACATGCAGTGAAAATGCACGGTAGCATAACATTTAATTAGTGACTTCATGGTGGAGGCAGGCGTGGCGTTCATGCCTGACGCACGTTGACCGGCTGAGGCGCCCTGAGGCGGCTACCATGTTTACTCAGGCATGTAGTAATACACCTGACCTTGCCCACCCATCTTTTCATACCTCACAGTCCACAGGAACAAGCAAGATTAATTGAGTTAAACTGAATACCACACACACACACACACACACACACACACACACACACACACACACACACACACACACACACACACACACACACACACACACACATACACATACACATATTATGTTCCTGTGTGGTATGCTTTTCAGCTATTTCTCGATCATTTGAGGGCGTGCTAGTGTGTGCACGTGCCTGTGTGTGTGTGTCGGGTGAACAGGTACTCTTGTGGGCCAAGTGGCCCCTCGCTGCCGCCCAAGAGGCGTCAGGGGCGCTGTGGGAACACTCGTGTCCGTCGACGTTATGTTTAGTCAGAGTCAGAAAAGCGTCGAGAAGCGGTCAGTGTCCGAGGGGGCAGTACGATGAATGTAGTGGTGGTGGAGGTGCCCAGTTTTTCTCTTTGTTCTCCCCAGCTCAATCCTTTCCTTTACTCTTTTCAGTTTACTCCTTTCACCATCCTTTTCGTCTCTCTTTCTTTACCACCTTAGGCTGATCCATCACCCTTCGAGTGTATTCAGACACAATCGCTTCCTGAAGACGAAACTTGACTGACTTCTTAGGTAAAGCATCAGCAATACGTATGAACTATACTTATTGAATATTAGCGCATTTCTTTTCTTTTTGGCATCTTTATAAATAACTTACTTTTAACCTATGTAAACCAAAAAACCTCTGAAAAGAACAAACGATTGTACAGTTGTAGTACGCAGAGTTTGCTCATAATGCCTTACTTCACATAATCCTAAGCACCTTAAACACTCACGTAGATTGCAAGATTCTGAAATTTGGTGTTTCCTACATTATCCATTTTCCTTTATATATTAGTTTTTTTTCTTTTTTAACTCGAAAATGCACTTCTCTAGACGAATGTAACCTTGAAAATGGTGTTGCAGGTGCCTTCGCTCACAC
>JAXIVD010007334.1:17500-20468 GCA_036785275.1 Cancer borealis
TTATTGTTGTTGCTACTACTACTACCACTGTTAAAAATATTAATGATGGTAATAATGATAGTAATAACAATATTAATTAAGTAAATAGACATGCTGGGTGACCAGCATACCCAAACTGCTCGCTTCAGTTTGGGTAGTTGCTGCAAAACACATTGCCTTGTCGTCCGAAGACAATCTGAGCCATTGAGTGAAGGATACTGCCTGATGAGTTTTGTACCTCAGATTGAACAAACACACACACACAAACATACAAAGGCTCGTTTAAAATACGTTATCACCTAAGCCATTAATATAATTTTTAAGTATACTGGTGTTACTAAACCTTCATAATGTCTTCTAGGATTCAGATCAACATTATAGTTTCTAACGAATAAATAGATTGGTGGTGAAATATATATTGTATGTGTGAAGTGGCAAGCTGTCCTGTCTGCTACCCCTCCTCTCCCTTCCTCTCTTCCCTCCTCTCCACTCCTCCTCCACGCAGTTACCAAGTGGGTTGTGGGAGAAGGGAGTCAGCTGCTTCACTTACTCACTCACTCGCTCATTATGTGTTGTTCAGACGTTCGAAGCACCAGGCAGCCGTCTCGTACCAACCTTTCAGCCTTTCTCTGCCTTACTTCACGAGTCATTAGTAATAGGATTTGCTGTTTTGGCGTATTAATAATCGTCAACTCTGGTTATATTTGATGATTAAAACCATGATTATAATGAGACGAATGGCTTGGTAAGGAAAAGGTGATCGTTCTGTAGCATATCCGGTTTAGGCTAGCAAACATGACTGACAGTTTTGCTATATAACAAATAAAACTAATAATGATCAAAACATCGTAAAACAAGGAATTATTACATAATATTTTGTACTGCATGCATTCATAACAGCGTGGCGTTAAAAAAAATATTAAGAAAAGTTACAGTACATTATTAATTTCAAGGAATAACATAACCTAACTTCACTATCTGGCAAAACCTAGTATTACACCCTTGCTTAGCCAGCCTTGAGATATCGTCAGAAGCCAGCGGGGCGTCGGAGAGGTACAAGCCGGTGTGTTTATACTTCCATCCATCTGAACACTGCAAACCACAGCCACACCTCACCTCACCTCACCTCGCCCATCCATCGCGCGTTCATGTATATTTTGTAGTGTTAATACCGTGTGTTAAGAAGAGGATTATCGCCTGTTACCTGTTACCAATTACCTGTTACCAGCGCTGCTATGTAAGTGTTAATATGCACTTACAATGTTAGTTATCTGTACCTGTCTTCCTTCCATCCTTCCTTCCTTCCTTCCTCCTTCTATCAACTTTATGAATGTAGACTAGATGCTAATCTATATTAGACAAGCGTGATGGAAAGGATGAGGAGAGGGTAACAGTTTGGTAATAAATAGACATTCTGGGTGACCATGACCCTAAAAACCACTCGCCCAGCATACCCAAACTGCTTGCTTCAGTTTTGGTAGTTGCTGCAAAATACATTGCCTTGTCGTCCAAAGAAACTCCGAGCCATTGAGTAAAGGATACTGCCTGATGAGTCTTGTACCTCAGATTTTGTCTTGTTGCTGGAATAGGAGCTGTAAAGTAGAGTTGCTTATTTAGGACCTTTCCATCCCCCTCTAAGAGGGCTCTTTTCATTTCTGCCATAGACAGATCTTGGGCACACCGCTTGGCAAACACATTTAGTGTGTTTAAAGTTGCACGCCTACGCAGCATATTTGTGCACACAAATGTGAATGAATGGTGGGTCACAAAACCATGTGCACGGTACAATCTCATCAGATGGCGTAAGTAGTCTGCTAAAGTCGGGTTAGCTTGTAGTCGCGGCTTGGTGTAGTCTCCTTTTTTATCGGGAAAAAAAAATCGGGAAATGCCTTGCGGAAGTAATCTATTGTGAACTGGGAAATTGGCCGTTTACCTCTAGACCATTCAAAATTTGCTTGTTGGTTCTCTACCTGAAGAGCAGCCCTGAGGAAAGTCAATAGATTTTCTTGTGGTATAGGCAAGTCAACCGACACTTCGTTTACAGCAGAAGTTTCCTCTTGTGGTATATTGTGTGCAGAGGAATCAATTTGGGGGACGAATGTACAATGCCATCCTCTGGGCACATTGATGCGTTCTGTGTAGATATCTGAATGTGCCGATTATCTTCGTTGTTATCTTTGAGAAATTGTTGCGCAGCAATCAATTTGTTTCTATCTGTGATAGTCTCATTGGGGCTTTTTAGCACAATTACAGACAGACAGACGGACAGACAGACATACATAAATACTGACACACAGACAAATTTTGGATGGGGTCATTTCGAAACTTCCAAGCTGGTCGCTTCGCTTGCAGTTTGAAATAATACTTTACCGTTTTTTTATTGACCTTTCATACGACTTTTTTTTTGCAAATATTAAACCAAGGAGAAGAGTATTAAAAAGAAAAGCCAGGTGCACGCGTCCAGCCCACAAAAGTTAACGCGCTACACCTCACCCAATCCCACCTTTAACCGTTCAGCTCACCCACAGCCAACGTGACGCGACAGGGCGACGTGACACCGAAATAGTGAAGATCGAAAGAGGAAGATGAAAAAAAAATACAATGATAATAATATGTCGCAGAGGATAATTTGGATGACTGTAATAACAAGGCAGACAAAAAGTAATCTTTGAGGGGAGAAATATTTTGCAAGTCAGTGGGTGTTTCGATAAATATCCGGGTGCAGAGACACAGTACGTAAGCCTCCTCTTCCTCCTCCTCCTCTTCCTCCTCCTCCTCCTCCTCCTCCTCCTCCTCCTCCTCCTCCTCCTCCTCCTCCTCCTCCTCCGGGGTGCGGTGTTGCGTGCCTTGCGTGTCTAGGTGGTGAGTGCTGAGCCAGTCACTTCGTCGTCTTGTCACCGCACACAATGCATCCTAATATACTTCAATCACATTTGTTCACCTACTTGCTTTCCATCTTTATATCAATTAGAGAAAGACAGAGTGAGAG
>JAXIVD010007335.1:0-20461 GCA_036785275.1 Cancer borealis
GAGGACAGTCAGTCAGCTAGCTGCCAGGCACTGATGCACATCGTAGTTGTTGCCCGTCTCCAGCACTTTGTTTACGTAAATGAGGTATATTCATGATGTTTTTATTGTGTAATGAATATTCTTATAACGGCATAATCGATAATATACGTGTCATATATATTTGGCTTTGGTAAAAAAAAAAAATTTATTTTTTTACAATTTCAGATATCGTTATGGCCTCATCAGCGAAGAAATGACAGTATGATGAAAGCTACATTCAGTATGAATTCACTGCCATCGACAAAAATGGGTGTGAATTTCCACAGTGTGTCATATGCCACAAGGTTTTATCAGTGGAGTGCATGAAGCCTAGCTTTCTCAAGCGCCATCTAAACAGTTGTCATCCAAATGTTAAAAGTAAGAGTACTGCTTTCTTCAAGCAAAAAGAAGAGGGATTGAAGCGAGCACGCCTTGATCGTTCGGGACATTTCAGTCAACAAAATGAAGTTGGGTTGCGTGCATCCTACATGGTATCACTGAGAATTGCACAAGAAAAGAAACCTCACAACATTGCAGAGAAATTAATCGTCCCTTGCTGTAAAGATATAATACGCTGTGTTATTGGATGTGATGCTGAGCAGAAGGTCACATCAGTACCTCTCTCAAATGATACTGTTCATCGACGAATAGTAGATATGTCTGATAATGTCAAACAACAAGTGATTGCTGAATTAAAGGGGACATCTTTAGGAAAATTTGCAATTCAACTTGATGAGTCAACTGACGTGGCTGCTTGTGCCCAACTCCTGGTGTTTGTACGATACGTCAGTGGTGAAGATTTCAAGGAGGATTTCTTGTTCTGTCATACCTTAGATTCGACAACAAGAGGTGAAGACATTTTCACTGAGGTCTCAAATTTTTTTGAGAGAGAAAGACTGTCCTGGAATAATGTATGTGCATGCACAACTGACGGAGCACCAGCAATGCTTGGCCGTCGATCAGGGTTTCGAGGAAAAGTGACCGAGGCGAATCCTGAAACAAGGCATCTTCATTGTATGCGTCATAGATATGCTCTGGCATTTAAACTCTACCACCTGGGTTAAGATTAGTACTTGATGATGTTGTGCACATGGTAAATACCATCAAATCAAGTGCCCTAAATACACGACTATTTTCCCTACTGTGCCAAGAATTAGGAAGTGATCAAGGAGTGTTTTACTCTTTCATACTGAGGTCCGCTGGTTGTCGCGGGGGAATGTGGTAACAAGAGTAGAATCACTAAAGGAGGAGCTCACTGAATTCTTCAAACGTGATAACAAGACAAAGTCACTTGAGTTCATTCAGAAACTGTCAGACAGCCAGTGGCTTCAGAAACTGGCCTACCTTACTGACATATTCTTGCGGCTCAACTCATTGAACTTGTCTCTCTAAGGCCGTTTTGCCACAGTGATTGATTTCATGGACAAACTAAGGTCATTCATCATGAAGCTGGAGCTTTGGGAAAGGAAGGTCAAAGATGGAAATCTGAGCATGTTTGAAAACCTTGATGAGGCACTTGATAAAAACTAAAACACTGGAAGTCTAGATGTGGTGCAGCTTGTTCAAGCACACCTAGCTTCTCTGCGAATGGAGTTGCAGTCTTACTTCCCCGAATTGAGTGAACTGGAATCAAAATTGATTAGAAACCCATTCATTGTGAATGTGCACCTTCTTCCAGATAACATGCAAGAAGAATTCTTAGAGTTGGTGAATGACTCTGTTGCAAGAGATGCATTTGAAACACTTACCCTGATCAAGTTTTGGTCGAAAATGAGTGAGACTTACTCTGTTGTATCTGATGTTGTTCTGAACTCTTTGCTGATGTTCCCTAGTACTTACCTGTGTGAGCAAGGATTTTCAACGCTGTTGAAAATGAAAACTAAACATTGATCACGGCTTAATGTGGAGCATGACTTACGTGTGTGCCTGTCTAATACCACTCCTCGAATTGAGAAACTTATTTGCAACAAACAGGCACAACCTTCACACTAAAGTTCAGTATATACTGCTTGGTAATGAAGTAAATACTGTTTCACTCCTGTATGTGTAGTATCATTGAAAAGTGCTTGTAATATTCATGCTTCTGCTTAATAAAGTCATTAAACTTTAAAATCATTTGATAATATCCTTTGCAGTACCATTGTATATTGAGTTAGTCAATATATTACCATTTTATTTGGTGTCAGCTTAACGGGGGTTCGGGTTGATGGTCTTATAACTTGTGGGGTACTTAACGGGAAAAGGTTGAGAACCCCTGATCTAGTGGGTTGCTGTTGAGTCTGGTTCTGTCTGCATTATTGTAGGGAGTGATTCTGTGTACATTGTCGTTTAGATATATCATTATGGTGTTGTGAATCTCGTTGTTTTCCTCCTCCTCCTCCTCGTCCTCGTCTGCCGTGAATACTCGCTCCCATATCCCTCTATGTACCACTTCTTTCTCTTCCGGGGTGTATACCTTGATGTTGTTTTCGTTGTATATGTAATACGGGTCTGGTGTGGTTTGCCCTAATAGGTTTTTTATTTTCTTCCAGAATATACTTGGTTCTTTATATGTGTTTGTTGCATTTCTTAGAGTTTCTCCCCAGCTTTGGTTGGCTTCTTCTAATAATTTTTCTGTTAGACGGTGACGTAGTGTTTTGTATGTTTGGTGTGTTTGGTATGTCCACCCAAATCTGTTGGTATGTTGTTGTATATTTCCAAATAATAACTGCATGACTTGTTTCATGTCTAAAAGTATTCGAGGGTAAGGGACGGTAATATGTCGTTGGGATGAATTTGTTGATTGCTATGTTTATTGTGGAATACCAATCTTGTATTGCTTGGTCTATTTCCTCTAAGTTTGCGTGTTGTAGTTGTGGTTGTTGGATATTTTCGTCAATGTATTGTTTGAGTGAGTCCCAGTCAGCTTTAGAAAATTGTGGTCTTCGAGGGGTAGGTGTCAGAATAGGTGATGCTGACAGAGTAAAAATTATGGGAAGGTGGTCACTGGTTGTTAGTTGACCTTGGGAGATGTTGTAGTTATGGTATGTTCGGTGATTTGATATGGTAATGTCTGGGTTCGTTCCTATCGTGTTGGTACAAAATGTTGGAAAATGTGGTCCCAGGTGTTGTATTGTTCTATTTTGTATGAGTCTGTTGAGTTGTCTTCCTTTGGTGTTGGTGTTTCTATATCCAAAGTTGGGGTGGCATTTAAGTCCGCTATTATATATACCAGAGTGTTTCTGCGAAAGAGGGTGTAGAAGTCCGGCATCGGCAGAAAGTCTCTCGAAGGGGGTTGGTAGAGAGTTGCTATTACTATTTTGCCTGTGGATGTTTCTATTTCCCCTGCAAGAATGTCTGATAGAAAATCATCCATTATTTTGTAGTGTAGGTTCTTCCTGGTTGCTATTGCGGTGCCGTCATGTGGTGATTCTATTGTGTTTTTCTGATGCACTCTGTATCCAGGTATTTTTATTTTTGTTGGGGATGTGTTGCTAAGACAGTGGCTGTTAATTAAGATAATATCAGTGTCTAGTTTTCTGTAGATATTATTTAGCTCAAATTTTCGTTTGTGCAATGTAAGGACATTATGTTGTATCACTTTTATTAAGTTTTGGAATATAATGAATTAGAATGAGTTTTTCTTTGTTTTTCCATTCTTGGTGGGGGAGTCCTTCCCATGGTTCTGCCGGGTCTGAGTTTGCGGAATTGTGAATCTTCTAGTATTGTCCAACATTAATCAAGTTCTATTTCGCCGTTTTGTATTGCTTGGAGGATTTTGGTGGTATACAAGTTTTGTGAAGTGTAAGTTATTTTGTATTTCCGTTCTTCTATCCCCTCTATCAGCTTCTTACAGGTGAGTGTGTCCTTTGGCCAGCCTGTACTGTTTGATGTGTATATTTGAAGTCCAATATCCTTTGCCCTTGTCTTATTTGTTTTCTTGGAGGTTGCTGGTTTATGTTGTGGTTGTAATGCTTCTGCTTGTGGGGGAGATGTATCTTCCTCTGTGTTGGTTTCCTCATTATCTGCCGCTTTGCTTGTTTCATTGTAAATGTTGGCAATTATTTTTCGAGATTGTGGGTTTGAAGGTGCTTTTACATTAGGGAGGCTGTTGAGGATGAGCATGTTGTTGAGCTCTTTTTCATAGCTTCCGGGGGAAGCGATGTTGGCAAAGTGGGCATGCAGCATCGAAGTGAATATTTTTGCGTGGGTCTCGTTAGTAATGTTTTGGCATTGATGGGTAGAGGTGTTTGGAGTGTTTTGCTGAGCTGCCTGGCTGTATGTTTGGGTAGTTTTTTCATTCGCAGTTCTTTTGTTCTTAATGGCTTCCTTCCATATCGGGCATTTAGCGGCGAGCGTCCTGTGATTTCCACCACAGTTGATGCACTTTTTGTGGGATGACGTGCATTCTCTCCAATAGTGTTCATTGCTCGAGCATTCAGAGCAGACTTTGTAGTCTTGGGGTTTAATACACTGGTTTGTGAGGTGGTTCTCGACTTTGTAGCACCGGAAGCATGTTGTTAGGTTGTAGAAAATTTCTTGCTTGATGTTCTGTCCTGAGATACTCATGAGAAATAATCTAAGTCCTGTTGATTGTGCTTTTTTGGCTAGAGCTGTTTGTGTGAATGTTATTTTTAATGTCCTTGAGTTGGGGAACTTGAACAGGGTCATTATTGCTATAAATGTGCTGGTCTACGTTTGTGATGATCACAGACCTGCTGGCCTTAAGTTCTGGTGGTATTAGCGGGTGGAGGCCCTTCGATGACAGATCATTGATGGTTGCGGAGTTAAAAATGCGGTCCAGGTCCTGTTCGTCGCTGGTGATGACAACAATTCCATCGGGGAGTGGTATGAGTTTGGTAATGAATATGTCATTTTTGGAGAGTGTTTCCAGTAGAGAATTTTTCTTTCTTGGGTCCTTGCTGGCTGATGTTTTAAATTTTACTCGAGGCATCCTTAGTGATCTTCTAGGTCATGATCCAGTCAGCACCTATAAGCAAGACTGCTCAACGAGCAGGAACACAGCTAAGGTACCTACAGAGGCAGCCGTAACGCTCCCCCGCCTTCTAAAAGGCGTCGAAGGGTGCAGGTGCCTCTGCCCCCGGAGGGACTTACCTAACCCTAGCAGTTTTTGCCTCGCCCCTGGCCTTCCTATAACCAGCCCTCTAAGGACCCCCCTTGTGACCCTGGCCTTCGCCAGAGTCCGCGGGGTTCGGCTTCATACCGGTCTAACAGGGGAGCTCTAGAAGCAGAAAAAGAAGAAACCAACACAAGGGCGGACACTCAACCAAAAGGGAGCGTCCCAGTACACAGGTGGTTAGCTCGCAAGCACAGGTTGTGGCTCTAACACGCCGTAGCACCTTCAGGGGACCCAGTGTCGAAGGCACCAGAGTCACCGTCAGGGGCCGGATGGTGAACAGGTGAGCGGTGGTAACAGGCTGTTGCTATGCGAGTAGCCAAGTAGCAAGCACTGGCAGCACCACTAGCAGGGAGTGGGCGGTAGACTGGGAGCGGTGGGGCTGAGGTGTTGTCGCTGTCGCTGCCAGGCCAAGAATCTTCGTGTGAGTAGTGTGTGTATGTGTGTGTGTGTGTGTGTGTGTGTGTGTGTGTGTGTGTGTGTGTGTGTGTGTGTGTGTGTGTGTGTGTGTGTGTATGTGTGTGTGTGTGTGTGTGTGTGTGTGTGTGTGTGTGTGTGTGTGTGTGGGTGTGGGTGGGTGTGTGTGTGTGGCTGCTTATATTGGCCTGATGGTCACGTGGGTGAGATGACAGGTGAGGTGAGATCAAGGAGTTAATCTCGACCTCAGCCGTGGTCTCTAGGGAAGTAATTACAGGCTCAGCCTGTGGGTGTGTGGGAGTGGGAGTGTATGTGGGTGTGTATGTATGTGTGTTGTCACTACATGTGTGTGTGTGTGTGTTTGTGTGTGTGTGTGTGTGTGTGTGTGTGTGTGTGTGTGTGTGTGTGTGTGTGTGTGTGTGTGTGTGTGTGTGTGTGTGTGTGTGTGTGTGTGTGTGTGTTTGTGTGTGTGTGTGTGTGTGTGTATGTGTGTGTGTGTGTGTGTGTGTGTGTGTGTGTGTGTGTGTGTGTGTGTGTGTGTGTGTGTGTGTATGTGTGTGTGTTTGTGTCGCCCTTGCCTCAGCTCATAACGCTATGGGAAGTGATATGATAATAAGAGTCTAATCTCTTCTTGGGTGTCCCCCAGAAGTCTGCAGTCTTGCTGGATTCCCCTGGAGGTATATGGGCAACACTGGGTTGAGCGGAGTCGTGGAAGTCGTCGGGCAGCGTCAAAGTTCGACTGCTGACCGACCAGACGGTGGGAAGAGCACCTGTTGTGATTGAAGGAGCCAATGCCTGTTTCATGGTGTGAGACGCCTGGTGGAGTTTCGCCAGATAGTCTGACTTCGATAACTTCGTCTTCACTCAGGTAGTCAAGGCTTGCGCTGGCTTGATACTTAACCTCTTCCAGTTGACTTCCTTCCAAGAGGGTTTCCAAGTTACCCGACTGCAAGAGGGATGAGGTGTACTTTCATTGTTCTCCAAAGATTAGAATCCCAAGCTGCTATGTAGCGAGTCGGGAAGTAACTGTGGAGTTTATACATTTTCGTGGCTCTCAGTGAGCGCACCTGTGTGAGGGAATGTCTTTTGGTAATCGACGGGATACAGTAATGTTTCAAGCGTGGATTCTCGCAAAGGCTGTTCGTCATGGATGCTGCTGAGGTGTCATGGTGGCGATCCTGAAGCGCCACGTAACTCATGTGTCTCGTGAGATGGGTGAAATGAAGGACCTATCTTTTGGGAATTGTCAAAAAAATGTGTTTGTTTGTTGTGGACCGTGTTCGTACGAGTACGAATCCTGGTCTTCATGTGAGAAATGTGAGAACCCCCAGTTGCTAAAAGTCTGGCTTCTGGAGGGATGATTAAGCTTGGGATTACCACCTAAGGGATACAATCTGATGCATCTGTGGTAGACGTCACAGTGTTCTACACTACCGAAGGGGTAAGTTCCGTGAAAGGGACTCACTCGCAAGCTGTACTTGGGCAGCCGATGTGTGGTGGGCAGCGTGGTCCTGCGGGTGAACACACAATCTCAGAAAGTTCTCACGTTGGGCACAATAACACCACCTCAAGGCCGCGGTAAGCATTGTGATCGGCCACCCAGGCAGGTAAGAAAATAATTCAAGGAAAATAATGAAGAAAAACATCTGTGTCATTCCCAGAATGTACTTCCTCCCTCCCTCTCTTCCTCTCTTCCTCCCTTCCTCCCTTCCTCCTCTACAACCTTGGTGTGTCACCTGACGTTTCACTCACCTGTTGCCAAGTCGCTTCAACGGACAAAAATCTGTTGAAGCTCTCCGCCGCCTCTTGATCCGGCCAGGCATCACTTGTTCCTCTAGAGGAGGCAAACACCGTTCCCACCAAACATTTGACGTGGCGCCGACGAAAGCCAGTCCCTCTTCCTCCTCCTCCTCCTTCTCCTTTCCCTTTTCATCTATCCTACTACTGCTGCTGCTACTATTATTCCTGCCTTCCTTTCTCCTTCCTTCCTTCCTCCTTCTTTTCTTCCTCCTTCCTTCCTTCCTTCCTCCTTCTTTCCTTCCTTCCTACCTTCCTTCCTTCCTTCCTTCCTTCCTTCCTTCCTTCCTTCCTTCCTTCCTTCCTTCGTTCATCCCACAAAACTACTATTGTTATAACTAATCCTCCTCCTCCTCTTCCTCCTCCTCCTCCTCCTCCTCCTCCTCCTCCTCCTTCTCCTCCTCCTCCTCCTCCTTCCCTTCCCCTACACCTACTCCTCTTCCTCCTCCTCCTCTGCTGCGCATCTTCTTTCCCGTGATAAGAGAATCTCATTCACTCTCTTTGGGAAGTGTTATAGCCTGGATGTTTAGCGTCTCGTGCACTGATGTTGTAAGATAACTTTGTTCCCTCATGTTAATACAGGAGATTAACACGTTTATGATGCCTTTGTATTGTTGTATGTCACGGGGAAAAGAAGGAAGTGATAAATATTCCTTAATGTGGAGGATAGTATGGAGACCTTTAACACTATTTGAACACAGACAGAGGTCACATACCAGAAATAAAGGCGTGTACGTGTGTGTGTATGTGTGTGTGTGTGTGTGTGTGTGTGTGTGTGTGTGTGTGTGTGTGTGTGTGTGTGTGTGTGTGTGTGTGTGTGTGTGTGTGTGTGTGTGTGTGTGTGTGTGTGTGTTTTACATTAAAAGGGTACTGGCTAAAGGAAAACAAAAATAAGTTTTAAAAAATCCCCCTTGTCTTCAGACCCTATAAAAAGGACAGTAAGTGAGATATAGACATGGGGGGAAGGCCAATTTAGTGTGGCAGATGTCTTGACACTCCTCTTTTGAAAGAGTTTAAGTAATAGGCAGGTGGAAAACAGATAAAGGAAGAGAGTTCCAGAGATTACCAGCGTAAGGGATGAAAGAGTGAAGATGCATTAGGAAGATGGACAGAATAGAGATGAGAAGA
Organism: Cancer borealis; assembly: GCA_036785275.1. NCBI lineage: Eukaryota > Metazoa > Arthropoda > Malacostraca > Decapoda > Cancridae > Cancer > Cancer borealis. Next base: position 8,477 of record JAXIVD010007335.1, read on the forward strand.
AGTAAAAAGTCTTGTGCAGCAAAGCCGCGGGAAGGGGGATGCATACAGTTAGCAAATTCAGAAGTGCAGCCAGCATGAAATTAGCGTTAAAAATAGATATAGATGCAACATTGCGGTGGTAACTTAAAGAATCATGACAATTACTTAGAAGACTAGAGTTGATTAGGCGAAAAGCTTTAGACTCAACTCTGTTTGATAATGCTGTATGAGTTGAGCCCCCCCACACATGAGAGCCATACTCCATATATGGGCGGATAAGGTCCCTGTACAGAGCAAGCAGCTGAGAGGGAGAGAAAAATGGACGCAGACGCCATAGGACACCTAACTTCTTGGAAGTTGATTTAGCAGTAGAGATATGAAATTGCCAGTTTAGATTTTTAGTAAAGGATAGACCGAGTGTGTTTGATATGGATGAAAGGGGAAGCTGGGTGTCATTGAAGAAGAGGGATAGTTATCTGGAAGGTTATGTCGAATAAATTGTTGTAGAATTGAGTTTTTGAGTCAATAAACAAAACTAGGTTTGCTTTGCCCTAATCAGAAATTACTGAAAGATCAGAATCCTATAGCATCTCGCCTCGAGTCATTTAATTCTTGTTGGGTTGGGCGTCTGTTGTACGACGTTGAAAAATGCAAGGTGGTGTCATAAGCATAGCAGTGGATAGGGCATGGAATCAGCTCTGGTAGATAATTGATGAATAATAGAAAGAGAGTGGAAGATAGGACAGAATCCTGAGGAACATCACCGTTGTAGGAGAACAATGACCGTCCACTACAGCAACAATAGAACGGTCGGAACGGAAACTGGATATAAAGGTACAGAGAGAAGGATGAAATCCGTAGGAGGGTAATTTAGAAATTAAAGATTTATGCCAGACTCTATCAAAGGCTTTCGATATGTCAAGGCCGACAGCAAAGGTTTCACTGAAGTGCTTTAAAGAGGTTGACCAAGATTGAGTTAAGAAAGCAAGAAGATCACCATTGGATCAGCCTTTACGGAAACCATACTGGCAATCAGAGAGAAGGTTGTGAGCTAATAGATGCCTCATTATCTTCTTGCTAAGGACAGACTCAAAGACTTTAGAAAGAAAGGAAATCGAATCTATAGGGCGGTAGTTAGAAGAATTGGAGCGGTCATCCTTTTTAGGGACTGGTTGAATGTGAGCAAACTTCCAGCAATAAGGATAGGTAAAAGTAGAGAGACAGAGACGAAAGAGTTTGACCAGGTAGTGAGCGATTTCGCAAGCACAGTGTTTGAGAATAACAGGGGGGACTCCATCCGGACACGTAAGCCTTCCGAGAATCAAGGCCAAACAAGGCCTGGAAAACGTCATAATAAAGTATTTTAATTTTAGGGTTGAAGTAGTCAGAGGATGGAGGAGTAGGAGGAATATGCCCAGTATCTTCCAAAGTAGAGTTGGTAGCAAAGGTTTGAGCGTAGAATTCAGCTTTAGAGAAAGATGAGACAGCTGTGAGGCCATCTGGTTGAAGTAAAGGAGGGAAAAATGAAGAAGCAAAATTGTGAGAGAGATTTTTGGCTATATAACAGAAATCACGAGAAGTGTTAGAGTTGGAAATACTTTGACATTTTCTATTGATGAGAATAGATTTGTCAGGATTACGGGCAGAAATATATAGGGCACGGGTTTCAGTAGATGGATGGCTACGGTACCGTTTGTGAGCCACCTCTCTATCATTGGCAGCACGAGAACAAGGAGAGTCAAACAAGGGCATTTAAGCTTTAGTTTTAGAGAAAGTATGAGGAATGTATAGCTCCAAGCCAAATATAATCACCTCTGTTATGTGCTCGGCTCAGAGAGAGGGATCTCTGACATGGAAGCAATTGTCATCCCAAGGAAAGTCAGAATACTACTGCTTTAGGTACCCACTTAGCAGAGTTGAAATGCCAGAAGCACCTCCGCTTAGACAGGTCTTGAGGCAGCACTGGAGTGATAGAACAGGTAACGGAAATAAGATTGTGATCGGAGGAGCCAAACGGAGAGGAAAGTTTAACAGAGTAAGCGGAAGGGTTGGAGGTTGGGAAAAGATCAAGAATGTTGGGCGTGTCTCCAAGGCGGTCAGGGATACGGGTAGGGAACTGCACTAGTTGCTCTAGGTCATGAAGGATAGCAAAGTTGAAGGTTTGTTCACCATGTTGGTCAGTGAAAGAAGATGAATGCCAGAGCCAAAGTGTGTCTGTGTGTGTGTGTGTGTGTGTGTGTGTGTGTGTGTGTGTGTGTGTGTGTGTGTGTGTGTGTGTGTGTGTGTGTGTGTGTGTGTTTGCGTGTGTGTGTGTGTGTTAGTATGTGTGTGTGTTTTGTGTGTGTGTGTGTGTGTGTGTGTGTGTGTGTGTGTGTGTGTGTGTGTGTGTGTGTGTGTGTGTGTGTGTGTGTGTGTGTGCCTACCGCCCAGCTGCTTACCACTTTTTCTAACAACTTACTTTCCTTTCTATGTGTTTAAGGGTTCAAGAATAACAGTTACAGAAACATTATGTTAAGTAAATTATCAATGACATGGGGAACACACACACCCTAGCTGATAAGACCTAACTAGAGTGGACTGTAATAATTTTTAAGACCGAAGACCATGAGCGGGTCTTACTTGCTAACGACGCAACCATCACGTGGCTTGACTCACTACTGTCTTGGGCCGCGTTCAGCGAGGTAGGGGGGTGAAGAATTTGCCCACCGAACGATATTGGACACATAGCGACGTCGCTATGTTTTTTTTGTTTTTTTTTTCGTGCTGAGATAATTAGCTGATTGAGCCAACATGGCGGCACACCCTCTTCGTGGACACGTTTATCGCCGTAGAAAAAACTTGCTAATTAACATATAATAGAGTCTGGAGCAATTATAGCCTCAGTAAACACAGTATTTAGGTGGCAAGATGTGAGGAGATAAAAGAAGCCGTAAACTCTTGTGAGAGTAGTGATATAGCGTAGGTGATTGCGTGGCTGGTAAATTTTTAGCTCTCCCAATGCACTCGGATGTAAATAACACACTTTTCGTATAAAAAAAATATCCATTTCGAACGATTTTGACATTGATTTTCGTCGCAAATGCATATCTAATAAGACATCCTCATTAACCCCCAACAATTCTGGGGACCTGTGGGAATGCGGGTTTCTTGGGAGAAGACAAAATACAATGATTGTCAGTAAATAGTTTGTTATTTCTCCATAACTACTGCTTCGACGATATCGATATAAATATGAAACTGGAGATGAATGTACAGAGAGAAGGATAAAATCCGTAGGAGGGTAGTTTAGAAATCAAAGATTTATGCTAGACTCTATCGAAGGCTTTCGATATGTCAAGGCCGACAGCAAAGGTTTCACCGAAGTCCTTAAAAGAGGATGACCAAAATTCAGTTAGGAAAGTAAGATCACCAGTAGATCGGCCTTTACGGAAACCATACTGGCAGAGTTCAGCTTTAGAGAAAGAAGAGACAGCTGTGGGGCCATCTGGTCGAAGTAAAGGAAGGAAAGATGAAGAAGTAAAATTGTTAGAAATATTTTTAGCTAGATGCCAGAAATCACGAGAAGCGTTAGAGTTGGAAAGATTTTGACATTTTCAATTGATGAAAGAGTTTTTAGTAAGTTGGAGAATAGATTTAGCATGATTACGGTCAGAAATATATAGAGCATGAGTTTCAGCAGATGGATGACTACGGTACCGTTTGTGAGCCGCCTCTCTATCATTGACAGCACGAGAACAAGCAGAGTTAAGCCAGAGCTTTTTATCTTTAGTATTAGAGAAAATATTAGGAATGTATAGCTCCGTGCCAGAGATAATCAACTCTGTTATGCGCTCGGCACAAAGAGAAGGATCTCTGACATGGAAGCAATTATCATCCCAAGAAAAATCAGAATAGTACTGCCTCACGTCCTCCCACTTAGCAGAGTTGAAATGCCAGAATCATCTCTGCTTAGGTTGGTCCTGAGGCTGCACTGAAATGATAGGACAGGTAACAGAAATAGGATTGTGACCAGAGGAGCCCAACGGAGAGGAAAGTTTAACAGAGTATGCTGAAGGGATGGAAGTTAGGAAAAAGATCAAGAATGTTGTGCGTGTCACCAAGGCGGTCAGGGATACGGGTAGGGAACTGCACTAGCTGCTTTAGGTCATAAAGGATCGCAAAGTTGAAGGTTTGTTCACCAGGTTGGTCAGTGAAAGAAGATGAAAGCCAAAGCTGGTGGTGAACATTGAAATCCCCTAAAATGGAGATCTCAGCATAAGGAAAGTGAGATAGGATGTGCTTCACTTTGGAAGTCAAATAGACAAAGAATTTTATATAGTCAGAGGAATTAGGTGAGAGATATACAGCACATATGAATATAGTTAGAGAGTAACATTGAAATCTTAGCCAGATGGTAGAAAATTCTGAAGATTCAAGATTGTGGGCACGAGGTAATGTCGTTAGACACATATGCACAACAGCTAGCCTTGGATTGAAAATGAGGATAGAGAAAGTAGGAGGGAACAGAAAAGGGGCTGCTGTCAGTAATTACAGACAACTGTGTTTCAGTTAGGAAGAAAAGATGAGGTTTAGTGGAGGAGAGATGGTGTTCCACAGATTGGAAATTAGATCTAAGGCCACGAATGTTGCAGAAATCGAGAGTAAAAGTGTTAGAAGAAGTGTCAAGACACCCGAGGTCGTCAGCAGAGGGGCAGTCCGACCTGGGGACATTTGTGGTCCCCTCCTCAGATGGGGACTCCGAGGCTGGGTGTGGTGAAGCCATTTTTAAATTTTCTTTTGAAGAGAGCGTAAAAGTGTAAGGTGTATTAATGTTATGTAGATTGTAGAAGAAGCTTTCTTTAGAGGGCAGGCTGCAGCTGGTCTCTTGTGTAAATGAGACACTAAGGGAACCAGAAAGAGAGGACACGGGGAATCACTCAGCCGTGTTCGGTGGGTGGAGGGAGTACTCATTTGAATCCCTCATTGTTGGTGATGGGTGGCGGCCGCCTCCCATGATGGCGGTGGCCGTTTCTTAGAGAAGGAGCGCCTTAAGGTCCTCTTGACTGGTGGGGACGTGTTCCGGGCGGTTGAGTAGCCTACTCATTACCTCCATCAACCATCCTATGATGCAGTTTGCTATGGCGCAGATCTCCTTGTTAATGTTTACATCAGCGTCAGGAGAGGCGTAACGTGGGGCCGTGCGTGTTCTGCTCTTCTTAGTTGGTGATGCTGGCGGCGCAGAAGGTGGCGCTGCAGGGGCGTCGTTGGTTGCTTCCTCATGTGGGCGGCTGCGTGGGAGGCGTGGTCTTGTCCCGTTTTGTCTTTGAGGCAGAGGATTAGCGGTAGTGGTGGTGTTGGCCACTCCCACTGGTGGTGGTTTCCTTTCACCTGACCTCGCTTGATGAGGGGGGGTCCCTGGGGAGAGTCCGACTGAGCCAGGTAAACCTGGCCGGCAGGTGGACGGAAACAAAGCGTTCTTGCTGCTGTTGCTGAGGCAGACCATGTGGAGGGTGGTGATGGTACTGCTTCTACCTGCCACGGGGAGCTGGATGTCGATCTTGTTGACGCGGCCGAGGCATCCTCCGAAGCCTCTCAGGACTCTGGGGGTTCCAGGCATGGTGTTTTTTGCCACAGTTAGGGCATTTAGCGATGGTAACCTTCTTGGCCTTGTGACGGCCAATGCATTCCTCCGTCGGGTGAGACAGGCTTTACACCCCACACCTAACAGAATGTTCACACCTTACCTAAAGATGATTGTACCGCTGGCACTTGTAGCATCTAACAGGTTCACTCTGGTAGGGGTGCAAGGTGTAGGTGCCCCAGCAATCCAGGTTCAGCTTGGGCGGTGGCGGCCCCTCGTGCATGCGGAGCACCTGCCTCGTGGGGATGCTGTCTCTCCCGGAGCGGAGTCTCTTGTGGGAGAGCACGTGGGGGTGAGCTTCTACCGCGTCGAGGGGAAAATTGCGAGGATAGCGCTCCAGCACTAACTTGATCTTCCTCAAATTTGGGTCAAGGAGGACCACCCTATTCCCCTCTTCCTCAGCCAGGCATCGCAGGATGACCACCGTGTCCTCGTCCTTGGGGGTGAAGATGTACTCACCGGTAAGATTGGGCCTTACCTCTATTTTCAGGTCTGAATGCTCTCTCTCGAGCGCTGTGATAACCGGGGTCCAAACAAAAACCCCAGCGGACAAAATCTCCACGGACAAAACCCCCACGGACAAAACCCCCAGCGGACGTTTTGTCCGCTGGGGGTTTTGTCCGTGGGGGTTTTGTCCGTGGAGGTTTTGTCCGTGGGGATTTTGTCAGCAGAAAAAAAAACCCAGCGGACAAAACCCCCAGTTCTATTTTTTTCTGAAGAGGATATATAGTTTAAGTAATTTATTTTCTAACTTATGATTACATTTATTTAAATAATCATATTATATATATATATATATATATATATATATATATATATATATATATATATATATATATATATATACATATATAAAATATATCATATACATTTTGTCATATATAATTAAAAAACTAAAAGAATCATGAAAAATATTATAAAAGGAAAGAATGTCGACGGGTAAAGTAATCTGAAGGGAAGGACATGTCAGGTCAGGTGTGTGAATAGGGCCCTTCTCACCACCATAATGACATAATGAGGTTACTTATACACCAAGAAGAGCTCAAACATCTGACCCTAAGTACATGGAGGAAAGTGCAAAGTTTAGGACTGACTACTGCGTACAGGAGTGATGATCTAGTGAAATATTTTTGTGGAATGTTGGATGGAATGGCGTTTCTTTCTATAGACGAAGTGGCCATTGGGATGGGTTATCTGATAAAGAATATACCTGATGTTGAAGGACTGGAAGATCTAGTGGACTATTTCAGTAGCACCTATGTGTTCGGCACTCATCGCCGCATCCAGCCACCAGCTCTTTCTGATGGAATAATTCCTCCAGTACGCGTGAAAAAGATTTCTCCCCTGTTTCCGCCACATTTATTGAATGTTCATCAGGCAACCATTGACAATGAGAGTCGCACCAACAACTTATGTGAGACTTGGAATTTTTCTTTCCATGAGCGTGTGGAGCATGACCATCCAACCATCTGGAAGACCATTCAAACTATCAGGAAGGACCAAGCTCTGGTATCAGCAGCCCTGATTAAGGATTTCCGTGGTGAGCCTCCTATGAAACGTGCCACAAAGGAGCATCAACAGCATTTGAAGAACCTGTATCAAGACTATGTAAGTAAGAAGAAGACTATGGAGGAATTTCTGAATGGCATAGTGCAGAGCATCAGGTTATAATAACATTAACTTTATCCGTTTGTATATAGCCTATGCCTTCGGGTGAAATAAAAAAATTATTGTAATTATTATCAATAAATCGTATTGAACAGGTCAATGTTTCTCTTTATCCTTACTTGTCTGCATTCTTTCCATAACGTGTTTGCAGGTACTCAGGTGACAAAACAATGAACAGGTGCAGTGAAACAACACATATATTTATAATATTTTTCATGATTACTTCAGCATAAATTACCTTCATTATATTTCTGCTTTTAATTTTAATTATATTAGAAGGTATTAAAGTGAACTAATGTGTTAGGGTGCCACCATGTGTGTTAGGTGGTTTGTGGACTTACCCCTCTGGGGTAAGTCAAACGACCCGTCACACAGAATGAAGTTTATTGTAGTAATAATCCAGGAGAGAGCAGCGAAGAACTTGCGTGTGTGAAGGCTGTTCGCTGACTGGTTGCCTGAGAGCCTCACACTAGAGACTCTGGGCCGTATCTCTAGTCATTTCGTACCAACCGTCTTGCCGGGTTACGGTATTGTGAGTCGTCGTAATTTACGCACAATATTGGAACCGTCGGGTAAATTCGTCGGGCTGCTACCCCCTCCCTAAGCTTTGCCATCATCGACATTTGTTGTTAATATTTTTCGTTATATTCCAATTAAGAGACTTCAGATATTTGAAAGACACAAAATAATTTAAATGAAAAATACTGATGTAGTTTGAAGATGCTCCAGAACATTGAAATACAACAATTAGATTTTGGTGAAGAACTTATTTGTCGATGAAGAACGGAAGCCACCAGCGCATCAACAAACACAAGTACCTCTGGACTTTGGCGTATAACTCTAGTTATTTCCAGCTTTTTAAGGTAAGATGCATGTATTTAAGCATTCTTGTTAGTATATTTATGAAGGAACTATGAACAGACACACCCTTCCATAGGATATTAATCCTAGAATAGGTATACAGTTGTGTTAGGAGCAGATAAATGCAAGAGAAAGTGTTCATGGCGGGTTGCGTTATACTATACGCCCCTGGCCCCTGGTGTAAATGTTATTTCCAGCCATCTAAGGTAAGTTGCACATATTTCTTCATTGTTGGTAGTATATTTATTAAGGAACTATTCAACAGAAGCACCCTTCCATAGTATATTAATCCAAGAATAGCATATAGAGTTGTGTTAAAAAACTCATTAATGGGAGAGGAAGCTTGGTGCATATTTTGACATTAGTGAAGAGTTTGATATATGAACAAATATGGTTTGACCTCGCTTATGCTTTATTGAAGCTGCCACAAAAAATCATTCATTAAATTTTCGTTTCCTTAACCAACTCTAACTAAACCTAACGTAATAGTGGGAAGACAGCTAGCCAATTAGGCTGACATATATCCTTTCTAGGCTACCTAGCTGAGTGTGTAGATATTGTGATCCCTAAAATACACTTACCAAATATTTTTGATAATGATTAAGAAATAGGTTCCTTCAACCCTCCATACTATTTGTGGAGTCTGCCATTTTAACATGTAAAATGTCAGTCTAGTTGTGAAAATAATACAAGTGCTTGTATTTTTTTTTATATCAATTCCATAATGTAGTTGATTTTCGTTGGTTTACTTAATCAAGATATAATTGTATATATCTTCTCTTATCAGAATGGCTAACTATGGAGATGAATTTGGTGACCGTGAACAACTGGCAGAGTGGGAGGATTTGGCTGCCAGACCCATACGACGTTTTCATCACAGACAAGATCCCTTCCAAGTTTACTCTGAAGAGGAATTTCGACAACGATTTCGCCTCTCAAAAGAATGTACACTAGGCCTCTTTAGGAGAATACAGCATCATTTTCCAAATCAAACAGTGAAAGAGATTAGTATCGGTATACTAGACTATCATTAATGTTGGTACATCCTGGGAGGGGAATAGCTTGATTAACAGTAACAATTAATGTGTTCTCACTACACTTCTTATGTGCAATACAACCAAGTTAATTTCATACAATTATGTACATGAAAACTTCAAAGCAGGAAATCAATTAATTAGATTATGAAAATAGATTTTCTAATATATGTATTGAAAAATTGCTGTGATGTAAATATCCAGCAGCCGGGCTCTACGTCCTGAGGGAAATATCCGTCAGCCGGACGGTAGGGGTTAATCATTCTTCGTTTGGTAATGTACTCAATGTAGGAATGTTTTTTGTCGCTCGTCTCGGTACTGTATCCAGTAAGTTTTGGTATTCAATGTAGATCAAAGTGACCAGAATTGAATCGCGTATTCTAGATGTGGCCTCAAAAATGCTGTTTAAAGTCTTTTAATTAATTCTGGTTAAACCACGCGTTAATGAGCGTTCTAAAATACTGTTGCAGGCTATGGAGCACTTCAGACAGACGGTTATTTCCCGTGTGGCATTTATGGTACATCTGTGGCAGAGACGAGTGATGCTCGCTTCACATGAGCCTGGCAGAGCATCGTGTGAAAGGTCTGATTTAACATAGGCTGATGTCACACAAGCGTTTCTTTCATGCGTGGGAAAACTGCCTGGCTTAGAAATCCAATAAGTTTAATCAGACCCTTCACACGGTGTCCACTTTATATAGTGCCCGCGCGATTCACTTCCAGTTATATATTTACTTTTTAAGATTTGCCTCAACATTTTTACAATGGTTTATCACTTTTGATGAAATTATACATATTTAAAATTAATGGAAAATACTATTTTCATTCTCCAAAAATTTAACATCCAAAGGTGGTAAGCAAAACCCATATGAGAAAATGGTAATGAGTTAGTTCATTACATACTGAGATCAGTAACTTTACCAATAATCAGCCAAAATACCCAAATATATTGTATTACACGTACCCCAAATTCAGAAAATTCATTGTAGGATGAAATATGTGCATTAGATGGTTAAACACATCAATTTTCCTTCCTCAGATCTCCCAGTGTCACCAACCTTACAGCTCCTTGTGGCTCTCAGGTACATGGCAACAGGGAGTTTTCAACTTTAAATCGCTGATTGTTCTGACATGTCACAGCCAAGTGTAAGCAAGTATGTTAATCATGTCTCAAGAGCTATTGCTTCCCTGGCACCAGAAATCATAAGATTTCCACAGCCTGCATAAGAGGGACAAGTCATGCAAAAATTTGTTTCTATGGCTGGTATGCCTGGCGTCATTAGGTGTATTGATGGAACACACATCCCTATATGTAGGTGGTGAAAATGCTGAACTATATAGATGTAGGAAAGATTATTTTTCCATCAATGTAATGGGTGTTTGTGATGCAGAACTCCAGTTCACCTCACTAATCACTGGTTGGGCTGGAAGTGCACATGATTCCTGTATTTTTTTCTCTTCCAACTTGCATGACCTGCTAGAATCAGGTGCTTACAGTGGATATTTATTAGGTGACATTGGCTATGCCTGCCACCCATATCTGATGACTCCATGCTTAAATCCAGCCATAAACAATGAGAGGCGTTACAATCTGGCACATGCTAGAACCAGAAATGCTATTGAGAGAGCGTTTGGAGTTTGGAAAAGGAGATTTGCAATCTTAGGATGTAAAATCAGAACAGATTTGCAAACTACAAAAAATATCATAAATGCATGTGCTGTATTGCATACTATGGCAATTGAAAGTAAGCTTAATCTTCATGAAGAGCCTGAAAATGTATTGCTAGATGACGTGGAACTTGTGCCTCATGTACAGGAAGAACATGGTCCTGGTAGGGCTAGAAGGCAAGGTATTATTGAGAGACACTTTTCCCAGTAAACAAAAGTTTTCATCCAAGCCTCTTGCTTCTTATTAGAATATTATGATCTCAATCATGTTTTAAGAAATGCTGTTATTAAAGTTGTTAAATAAATGTTGATTATAAACGGTTGCATTTTTATAGCCAATATGTTTAAGGGTTAAGGGAAAGAATTAAATCCCATGTAATAAAGCTACAGAAACATTTAATGTAGAACTGTAATATGTAACTGTTTTCTTAATATTTGTTATTCATATCTACCTGTCCATACAGCTGCTTTGTAAGATAAGCAGCTGTCTGGACCGGTAGATAACACAAATATGAAGAAAAGTTTAACATTAAACACATATATGAAAAGTTAAACTGAAACTGAATATACTAATACCTTAAAAATTTCCTGAGATTTCATGAAGCTCTTAACATAAGAAAATAATATACACCCTAAAGAAATAATAAATATAAAACATAAAACGCATAACCCTTAACATATAACTTATATATACATTTCCTTAAAATATACATTATGAAAACAATAAATTATTTTATAGCTTCATAAAAAACTCTAGCTGCATCTAAAAATCTCTTTAGATATTGAAAGCCCTCTTCCATCTGTTGCAGAGTATTTTGTACCAGCTTAATGCGTTCTTCGGCTTTGAGTTTTTGTTTCCGCATTTGAATTTGAAATTGCCTTTCTTCTTCCTGCATTTCCATGACTTTCTTCCAATAGTTCATTTTTATGTTGTGTTCCTCTGTTTGCCTCTCCCGCAGAGAATCACAGTCACTTGCTAGACTCCTTTTGAGAGGACGTGGAACAACTCTCATGATCAGAGGAAATGACAGGTGGGGATGGAGTAGGTATAGATGAAGTAAATTGAGGATTAGATGAAGGAGGAACAGATATTAAAGGAACTGACGGGGAAGTGCCAGGCAAAGAAGGGATGGGGCCTCTACTAGCCCGACAGAT
>JAXIVD010007336.1:0-2500 GCA_036785275.1 Cancer borealis
AGTAGTAAACTGCAAGAAAGTCCTGGAGAAGCAACAGCTGTTAGCAACACTTGCATTGAAAAAAAGAGCCAACCACAACCTGGATTCTTCTAAAACTGTATTTTTTCTGTACGATCCTTATGGAAAAATAAATAAACTATTTTTTCCGATTGTGCAGCACCAGTATTTCACTGCATCTAGTGTACTACCATATGCAGGTAAAATAAGAAGAAAACATAAAACGTAGCATGTTTTTTTTCTAAAATTACAATGCACCTTATGTTACATTCTGCGAACCACATTTCCACCACAGAAAAGTAGAAGACAGATTATGATATAGTGAGTAGGATTAGAGCGAACTTTGAAAGGTTGCCATGTCTATGTCCCATCACCTCCGAAATGTGTTTTGCAGAAAAAGAAATCTCACTTATGAAGATACATTACGCTTTATAACAGGAAAAGAAAAAGCCAAATACAAATTGGTAATATACATGTAAGTAATGTTCCTACCACATCCTGGTTGAGGTTCTATAAGGTCAAAGGACATTATTGTAGTATGTGAGAGACCGAGTATTACCAGACAATGATTATTTTTAAGATCTCTAAGTGGTTACATACAGAACAAAGTTTTAATTGAGTTTAAGATGCATTTTACTTTTTTAAAAGTTCATCGCTATCTGATAATTTTTTTCTATTTACCTATGTCTCTCTATCTATCAATCAATCAATCTATCTATCTATGCATTGATCTATCTATCTATCTATCTATCTATCTATCTATCTACCTATAGTTATATTAATCCTTTTGTCTATCTATCTATAGTTATCTATAGGAATTGATAGATAAATAGATAGTTAGTAAGATAGATTAATAGATAGAATGATAGATGAATAGATATATGGTCACACACAAACACACACACACACACACACACACACACACACACACACACACACACACACACACACACACACACACAGAGACCTACCTACCTACCTACCTACCTACCTACCTACATACATACATACATACATACATACATACATACATATATATGTATATATATATATATATATATATATATATATATATATATATATATATATATATATATATATATATATATATACACGGATATATATATATATATATATATATATATATATATATATATATATATAAATATATATATATATACACGGATATATATATATATATATATATATATATATATATATATATATATATATATATATATATATATATATATATATATACACGGATATATATATATATATATATATATATATATATATATATATATATATATATATATATATATATATATACATATACACGGATATATATATATATATATATATATATATATATATATATATATATATATATATATATATATATATATATATATATATACACGGATATATATATATATATATATATATATATATATATATATATATATATATATATATATATATATATATATATATAGATAGATAGATAGATAGATAGATAGATAGATAGATAGATAGATAGATATATAGATATGCACACACACAAACACACATATATATATATATATATATATATATATATATATATATATATATATATATATATATATATATATATATATATATACTATTCATCTAAATATATAGAAAGATAAAAACACAATGGAGAAAAATATAATGATATCATTATGAAATTTTACACAAATATTAGAAGAGTAATTCACAAACTTCCACAAATTAGAAATATTACATTAAAGAGGAAAAAAGTTAAAAAGCATAAGTAGGTAATGCGGTCATATGAGAGAGAGAGAGAGAGAAGAGAGAGAGAGAGAGAGAGAGAGAGAGAGAGAGAGAGAGAGAGAGAGAGAGAGAGAGAGAGAGAGAGAGAGAGAGAGAGAGAGAGAGAGAAGAGAGAGAGAGAGAGAATCAGAGAGGAAGCAAATAGTAAATATATGGGAGGAAATTCGCGAAATAGTAAGAATATGGTATATGTGGCGTAAGTAGGGAATGCAAAGTAAACAAAAGGGAAAAGGAAATATCTAATAAAGAAGGAAATAGAGTGTCATTTGGAAGGGTAGTGTCGTTTACGAGAATATAAGTTGTTAAGAACAGTAGGAAGGAGAGAAAGAAGACAAAGGAAAAGTAAGATGAGGAATGGGAAGATAAAAAAGGAAGATAAGACGTAAAGGATTAGAAAGAAAAGAGTGGAAAGAATTGTTTCTTTTGGCATCACGGTAATCATAAATATTTTCTATGCAACATTTATATCAACTCATGTACACTACAAAGCGATTATAAAGGAGGAAAAGGTTATTATTAAATTGTAAATCGTTTACCATGAGTATAATGTCGTTTAAGTGCTTTTGACTGTTACAATGACACACAACACCGTGCAACTCCTGTGACTTAGGTGGTGACGCAGCGTGATGCAGCAATACGCACGCTAGAGTGACGGTCGCCTGACATGCCACATGCTTTTGTT
>JAXIVD010007336.1:7500-15000 GCA_036785275.1 Cancer borealis
CAATCTGCGAGGTTTGGTTATGCTCACCTTCAGATATTTCAGACATAAATTACACACTTTTTATATATATGGTTAATCGACAAGAAATGTTTGGTTATTATTAATTTTTTTGTAAGGTAGCAGGGTGAAACTTAGATAACTAGATAAATAAATAAAGGAATTTACCATATGCCTGTATAATTATTGTTTTAATCAATGGACAGCTGGTGCGGTACTTGTGGCTTAAATAGTTAACGGAACCAGTAAGTGTGGCTGATTGGTGAATTAGCGCCGGTTGAAAAAATGTGTGTGTGGCTCTGCTGATGTGTGTGTGTGTGTGTGTGTGTGTGAGTGTGTGAGTGTGTGTGTGTGTGTGTGAGTGTGTGTGTGTGTGTGTGTGGGTGTGGGTGGGTGTGTGGGTGGGTGAGTGTGTGTGTGCGTGTGCGTGTGCGTGTGTGTGTGTGTGTGTGTGTGTGTGTGTGTGTGTGTGTGTGGGTGTGGGTGTGTGTGTGTGTGGGTGTGTGTGTGGGTGTTTTTATGGCTGGGTTTTACCGTGTATCAAGTGATGTATTGCAATTGTTGTTGCATTGTTGTTGTTGTTGGAACTGCTGCTGCTTCTACAACACATGACAGTTATTGTAGTTAATTATATATCATTCATCAGTCATTTTATGTGTGCTTGAGTTTTGAGGATATTTGCTAACTTGTGCACATCCTTTGTTGTTTGTCTTGTTTTGCCTCAACCTGTCATCAATGTTGAGCTGTAATCACCTTATTAAAAGTGACTAAAAGATCCTCTAATGCCACAAGTAGATAACCGCCTCCCTAACACCACAAGCGTCCCTACAAGGGGATAAAAAAATTTTCATCAGATTTAGTTAATTGCAAGAGATAATCTGTTGAGCACACTGAGGCAGATAATTCACAGTCCTACAAGACTAATCAGCCTGTGTAGAATTCAATTTAGTTAATTAATTGGGTGTATAAAACTCACTAATGACCTTAATTGGTCGTTAAATATTTTCTAAAGTAACGAGATAGGTTTCTGGGCTAATTGTCAGGTTTGCTTCACACGCCAAGAGTAGGGAAGGAAGGAGCAATGAGGACGGCATACTGCCATCTCTCCTCCTCCTCCTCCTCCTCCTCCTCCTCCTCCTCCTCCTCCTCCTCTTCCTCTTCCTCTTCCTCTTCCTCTTCCTCTTCCTCTTCCTCCTCCTCCTCCTCCTCCTTCTCCTCCTCCTCCTCCTCCTCCTCCTCCTCCTCCTCCTCCTCCGCCTCCTCGTCCTTCTCTTCTTCTTCTTCTTCTTCTTCTTCCTCTCCTTCTTTCTTCTTCTTCTCCTCCTTCTCCTCTTCCTCCTCCATGTCCTCTTCGTCCTCCTCTTCCTCTTTCTCCTCCTCCTCCTCCTCCTCCTCCTCCTCCTCCTCCTCCTCCTCCTCCTCCTCCTCCTCCTCCTGTACTGCTGCAAGTCTTGAATTAATTGCATCCAGATACATATATATGAAAATGGGAACTATATAAGTTTCAGAAATAAAGTTGCCAGCAGCGTTCTTTATAATCAAAATAAATACTTCAAATATATGCACAAGCATAATTACTTTTGCTATCATGAAAACTTGGTGATTAAACTATATTTCTAACAATTATGAACAAAATGTATCACGTAACCTGCATGATTATTAGTTTCCATATTTATTATTAAAATTTTTCTTTTTATTTAACATTTTGCTTTATACAGTTTTTATTAATATAGACTGAACATGAGCCTCCTCAGTGTAGTGCTTTTAATATGTAGCTCATCAGTAAACGTGGAAATATCTGAAGAAGCCAAACCTTGAGGGGAAACGCTGCTAGCCATCTTTCTATTTCTATATTTCATTCAATGCAATAAGTCTTTAGTCTTTAACCCTCTTATCACTACAGAATAATTAGAAACACAGCGCTCGATGGGAACGTATTCATAACTCTCTCTCTCTCTCTCTCTCTCTCTCTCTCTCTCTCTCTCTCTCTCTCTCTCTCTCTCTCTCTCTCTCTCTCTCTCTCTCTCTCTCTCTCGCCTGCATCTGATGTCATCAAATACACATAAAACAAAAGCTCAATTTCTGTAATTGCTTAACTTTGAAAAATCATAAAAGTAAAAACTACATATGAATTAGATTACTGTACATGTGATACCGAACTTTATGTAAATTGTAACGTTTCTGTCATTGCATTTGTAAAAAAAAATTATAGTAAAAAAATAAATGAATCTGATGGTTGTGACCTCTATTAAAAAAGAAGAAAAAATCGCAGAGCTATGAATTGTAAAGTTGAATTGGTCTAAAAACATAATTGATAAATGTTTTATTGAACCTTTTACACAGATTCGGTCCAGCCTTCGTCTAAGTCTGGTATCTAAGGAACCTCAAGTCTAAATAAAACAAGACACACTACAGCACAATACATTTTTTTTTATGCTTTTCAAAACTATTTTCAAAAAGCGTGTACTGCTTGTGTTGTCTCCAATCCATCTTGTGTTGATTTATAACTTAAATCAAACTCGAGGAAAATATTCGAAATAATAAAAAAATAAATAAATACGAGTACCAAGGTTTCTATTTTCCCAGATACTTTAATACGCCGCAAAGAATTACTTGTTTTCCCTTCGTGCAACACCAATTAGTAAACGTCCAATATATAAACAAACTATTTATTTATCGCTCTCAGCTTACTCGCTAACATGATAGAGAGTATTAAAAAAAATGTGTGAAAATGTGGAGAATAACACGGACGATGACAAAACAAAAGAAAATACATTATAATACCACCAAAATAATAGTACTTCTTCCTATCTTTTCTGTGTAGCAACACGCGCATCACAACAGCAACTGAGTGAAATAAGCCACATGTGTCACTGTAGGAAGGTAAAATAAGAATCAACAGTTCAAAAAAGTTGCTGAAATGTCGCGCAAAACTTCCAGATTGCAATTCCACCTCCTCCGCAGCCTCACCTTTCTGGCACTGGGAATGGAAAATTGGAGGCGGGTGATGAAGAGACAGGAAGGTCTGCACGGTGAATGAAAGAAAATGGACTGAATCATAGGTCCTGAAGAAAATGGTGCAATAGTTGGGAGTTAAGCGAATGGAACAGACTGTCATCTTACGGACGGCAAGTTGAATGAACGAACTGTATCACTGAGCAATTAGAAAGACGAGAAAGCATTAAAAGCGACGAGACTCTGAAGCATTTAAACTTAAAAGGTTATAGTGGGAAAGTTGAATACAAAAATAGAATGTTCTTAATGAAATAAAGCAAAAAAAACCATTATGATTGATCACAACACTCACAACACAAAAAGATGAGAGTAAGGGGAGAGGAATTAAATACATAAAATAGAAAACATAAAATCATCAAGAGTGGCGGCGGACGGACATCCTCAGGTGACTGCGTCATTTATTTTTCATTATAAACAAATGAGATAAATTCAGACTTTGTTTTATTGTCGAAAAAAAACTTCTTACGTTATACGGACGAAGCGAATGAAGCAGCTAATTACCTGTCAGCGTTGCACATCACAAAAATTGAAGAAGAAATGACAAATGAGCGGGAAAGAAACATTGAAGATCACAGCGAGAGGCAACAAAGTAACTCATTACCTCACATCTAAGAAAACTCACGTAAGATTACACGTGTAAACTAAGAACATATCACCTTTTGAGTGACAAGCACGTGAGGGGAGAGAAGGAGAAAGTAATGATAAGAGAGAGGAGGACGACAATAAGAGAGAAAGGCAGAAGAAGTAGTCGAGTGTGGGTGGATGGGGGGGAGGTGTATGGAAAGGGAACATCAGCAAGAACCGAGAGTAGAGAGGGTGAATAGGGAATGAGTGCACGGAATGAAAGGGTGTGCAGTGTGCGAAACTAGAGGTTACGATTCTGGGTTAAGAGTACGATGGTCAAGGAATTATAGAGAAGCACAGATGAAGGAAAAAGTGTAAAGGTGAGATGTTTAGTGATGAGAGAGAGAGAGAGAGAGAGAGAGAGAGAGAGAGAGAGAGAGAGAGAGAGAGAGAGAGAGAGAGAGAGAGAGAGAGAGAGAGAGAGAGAGAGAGAGAGAGAGAGAGAGAGAGAGAGAAAGAGAGAGAGAGAGAGAGAGAGGGGGGGGGAAGCGTTGGAGAAAAAGGAAGAAATTTTATTGAGTTTGCAGATAGAGAAAGGTCAGCAATCCTCATCGCTCTTTCTTCCTACCACCTACTTGACCAAAAAGGAAGAACAAAGAAATAAAAAAAAAGCACGTTGCTGTAAGTATACTGTTCATGTGTTGGTGCGGCGAGAGGCACGCTGATGCCTTCAAACACTGACATGAACTGATGCACTGAATAACAAGGCTAAGACAGTGCTTTGAGGAGGTAATGTTGAACACCAACTCTAACTATCTCTATCTCTATCTCTATCTCTCTCTCTCTCTCTCTCTCTCTCTCTCTCTCTCTCTCTCTCTCTCTCTCTCTCTCTTTCTCTCTCTTTCTATCTGTTTATCTATCTATCTTAATATACCTCTCTATGTATCTGAGTGAGTATACAAATCATATTATCAAGACCTTTTTGAAATCAAGTAAACAGGTCAAGGTCACTTGGACTTTTGAGAGAAAACAAACAAATGAATTACGTAACAATAATATGTTCAATGTGAACTACGTAAAAATAATAATTTCAATAGAAAAATATTTATATCGGTGATATTTCATAACACTTTGCTCTGTTGACACTGTAGTGCTGGTGGGCATAACATTCACCTATAACTTTATAGTTTTCAAATAAAATAAATCACATTTTTTTTTTGCGTAACTTATCGATATATTCTTTCACAGTATGCACTCATTTCAGTGATATCGGAGGAAGGAAAAAAGTTTATCTCGATTACATTTTTGAGGATCATCCAGTTTCAAGAGGCAACAAGTGATAGATATTCCACTTTTAACATAATTCTGCCATCCCACCTCCACTGCAAACTTAATTATTGCCGTCGCAGAGGCAGGAGACGAGGTCATGAAACACATATACACAGTTTCCAGTAAGGTTATAGTCGTTCACATGAGTTCTTCCCATTTTTTTGATCACCATAGTTTTACCTTCCTTTCCCCTCCCTCTCCTCCTTTTTCTATCTCTCATGGCTCTTCAACTAATGACTACAAACAGCATTTTCTCCTTGCTTCTGTTTTCCACATACTTTCTCGCGGTATATTTTCCCTTCAACATTTTCTATATTTTTGTTTCCCCCTAATTTCCATCATCATCTTTTAATTCGATTCCGAAAATTCATCGAAATTGTGTTTAGTGTAATCATTTTCTTTGTTCAACTCTCCCTCTTCTCCCCATTCTATCTTGCTCTGTAGGCAAAATTATCGTACTTAAAGTATAGTTTTCCTCATTAATGTTACTGTTCCTTATTATTCGTAAGTCACTTTATTTATCTTCCACATAATATTTAGAAGTTATGAAAAAAATACTGTATTCAAATGTAATCAAATGTAATTCAAAGTGTAATCATTTTGTAAGTTGGTAAGTGATGATTATATAGACTTTGTAACCTAGATGTCATGTTCTCAAAAGCTGGAATTCTTTTCTAGTCTTGTGAAATGTTAATCACCTTGGAAATATGTAATTTTAGCTGGACGTTAGTTGGAGTTGAAGGGCCAGTGTGTGTGTGTGTCTGTGTGTGTGTGTGTGTGTGTGTGTGTGTGTGTGTGTGTGTGTGTGTGTGTGTGTGTGTGTGTGTGTGTGTTATCATGAGGGTCTAGGCGGGGAGCAGTGTGCAGGGCCACGCCAGTAAACACGCGACCCTGTTTACTTGCTTGTGTCCCAGCCTGATTACCGCTGTGTGTGTGTGTGTGTGTGTGTGTGTGTGTGTGTGTGTGTGTGTGTGTGTGTGTGTGTGTGTGTGTGTGTGTGTGTGTGTGGGTGTGTGTGTGGGTGGGTGTGGGTGTGTATGTGTGTATGTGTGTGTGTGTGTGTGTGTGTGTGTGTGTGTGTGTGTGTGTGTGTGTGTGTGTGTGTGTGTGTGTATGTGTGTGTGTGTGTGTGTGTGTGTGTGTGTGCGCGCGCGCGTGCGCGCGAATAACAGGAATGGGTCGTAGCGTACACCTGTTCAATATGGTGAGTCACGCAAAGGTAAACTCGGCACCAGTACACATAGGGTATTATTTACTCACTGAATTCCCTTGATTTATTACTAAGGTCAAGTGTATTAGAGTCTTGCTGATATTTCCATGAGCAATGAATCTCTCTTTTCCCACTCTTATTTTGAAAAGCAATAGTGAATTTCTCTATCCATGAATCAACATCAATGTGACGAGTCGATGCAGCAGGACACACGATCACTCTCGCCAGGCAGTCAACGGTGCTAAACAAAACTGTATGAGGTTTTTTTACATACCTTCGTGTTTATTATAGGTTTTAACACTTGAGTTTCTCTGCCACACACGCCTCAGGCCCTCCACGGTAAGTAAGCATTTTAAGCCTTTCAGTTCCACACTGTTTGTTGCTTGAATGGTTTGAGTTGTGTGGTGAGTGAGGCGTGTGTGGGAATTACCACACTTTAGTCTCGTTTGTGTAGAGTCTGGCAGTCAACAGCTTCCATCAGTTCCTATTTTGACAGTGGATTGAATGTTTGTTTCTCCCGCCTCTCTCTCCTTCACTCTCTCCCACTCCTAAACCACACTGTTTTTATGCAATTTATCCTTTTACATATTCTTCTTTCGCTTTTCATCGCGTTTTCTTTATCCGAGAAAGCTACTTATCTTAACAGGTTTATTACTTGATCTATATTAGAAGTCTTCAAGAAACCTCCTTCATAATATATATATATATATATATATATATATATATATATATATATATATATATATATATATATATATATATATATATATATATATATATATATATAACACACACATATATATCTATATATCTATATATATATATATATATATATATATATATATATATATATATATATATATATATATATATATATACACACACACATATATATATATATATATATATATATATATATATATATATATATATATATATATATATATATATATATATATATATATATATATATTATTTATTTATTTTATTTTATTTATTTATTTATTTTTTTTTTTCATCAATTATGAATACAGCCTCATACACAAGCCTTGGAAACCTAGCTGGGGAGTGAAACAGAATGTTCCCAGGTCTTACAATTTCCTGGTGACAACTTGAGGTGTCCTGTTATCTACTTCAACTTCCTCTAAATTAACTTCCGCAACATTTGCAGCAGCCTCAGATCAATTTTTAGAAATGTGTAACACCTCCTCTTCAACTATTTTTTTCTTCATGTGTCCCTCCTCTATATCATCCAGATTACATCACTGCCATCAATTATATTTTAAAAGCTAAAATTTTGCCCACACGTTAGTTGAAAATTCAAAACTGGACGATTTCAGGGTTGTCTTTCCCTAAGCTTCACTTTCTGACTAAAAAGAAGGCTA
>JAXIVD010007337.1:10000-15000 GCA_036785275.1 Cancer borealis
GATTTAAAAGGAATAGCTAAGCTTTTGCAAATAAAACTTATAACAACCACTCTATACCATCCACAAGCTGATGGCGTGATAGAAAGATCTAATGGTACTGTATTGAATATATTGCGCACTCTAATGCAAGATAATTTTGGTATTTGGGATACAATGCTCCCCATGGCTACTTAAAGTACCTTAAATATCTTTATTTCCCTTTTGAAATAATAAAAAAAGAGAAGACCCAGTATAATATTGAGGATTACAGGCAGGAAATGGCAACTAAAGCAAATAGGATTTATAACTTGCTAACTGCATGCCTTCCCCCTCCCGCGGCCTCGCTACGCAAGACTTTCTATTTCTTTTCATCCTTATTCTGTCCATCTACTTAATACAAGAGTTAACCAGTATCTTCACTCTTTCATTCCTTACACTGGTAAGCTCTGGAACTCTCTTCCTTTGTCTGTTTTTCCACCTGCCTATGACTTAAACTCTTTCAAAAGAGGAATGTCAAGACACCTCTCATACTAAATTGGACTTCCCCCATGTCTATATTTCTCCTACTGTCCTCTTTACAGGGTCTGGCGACAAGCAGGATTTTTTTTCATACTTAATTTATTTTTCCCTTAGCCAGTGCCCTTTTAATGTAAAAAAAATAAAAAAAGCTAGATGTCAGCAATATTTGGAAGAAGCTGAAGGAGTGTTAGGAAGAGGACAACCTAAGAAAGCAAAAAATAAAACCTCTTAAAATAGAAGACAGATTATGTATGTGACAAGTGCCAAAAAAAAAGGGTTACCTTCAAAACTACAACCAGCCTACACTGGATCATTTAGAATAATAGATAAAGTGAGTGATGTAGTAGTAAAAGTTAGAAATATTAAAATCGAAAATACCAAGACATTGCATACAGATAGAGTACGTGTTATTCATGAAGATAATGTTACACTACATTAAAATCCTAATGTGAAGAGAGCATATCCAGTACATGACAATGGTGAAACAAGAGACAAAAATAAGTCTTCAACCAGTAGATCCATTTCCAAATTTGTTTTAAGGATACAGATGATAATTCAAGGTCAATGAGAGAAAATTAGAATAGAGCTTTAACACCAACACATTAAGAAGTTGATAAAACCCAACACAGATATAGCTTGCGATCAACTTCAAATATTCCTGACCTGCCGCGAGTTATGTCTAAGCCTATAGAATTTACATAAAGATGTATATTAGTAATATTTCTTTTTTCTAAATGTCTACCTCTGCCTTGGAGTCATAAGTTCCATGGGTTCATTACAAGAATTGACTGTTCAGCCAGGCATGAACTTCACACCTGAATTCTTGTCCCTTTTATGATAATAATTATCGATATAACTGCACGTGTTATAAGGGCTGAAAATATCACAGCAAACATTATTCACAATATTCATGACTAATCTAATCAAGCAGCGTATTTTTGAGTTGATGAAAAATTTCATCAGTTGCACTTTGCAATAAAGTATCAATTTAAAATTAATTCAAATATTAAGATATAACTTTGATGAACCCAGACAAACAAAAATAGACATACGAGAAATGTTATTGAATCAATCGCCTATACTTTTTTTATGGCACTGCAACACAAAGCCTAATTGATTTCGTTCACAATCGCTTGCATTCTCTTGATTCATTTACGGTACAGCAACGGAAAATCCTCAATGTTCATTCTAGTATTCTGAATGTTACCCTTGTTTTCTGACCAATGTACATCATGCACTAGATAAATTAGAAACAGCCACGAGAATAACAGAAGAATTGTTAAACATTATGAATACAGAAATGTAAGAAACAAAATAAGGATTGATGATGTTGAAAACTCTACATGCATAGCTGGCTCTCAGTATTATATCTGCAGATCATATGAATTCAAGAATCAGACTACAAAGCTATTCGTGTTGTACATAAAATGACTATTACATATGTAATGTATGTATGTATGTAATGTATGTATCAGACGTCTACATGCAAATAACAAATGGATTAGCCAAATATAATCAGGATTATTACAAAAAAATGCACATACAGTAAATATTTATCATCATGAAGTGTAAACGATAAGATAGAATACGAAAGACTTAGACGCGAAACAAAACGATAATTAGACAAAGTAAATCAAGATCTCGAAATATATATTCCAAATAAAAGTGAATCCAACCCTTAAGAATGTTACAGCTACATACATAATAAAAAGTTATCACATCAAAACCTGGGCCACTCCACCTAAAAAAGGGTGAAGTAACAAATAACGAGCTAGAAATAGCCGAAGCATTAAATGACTATTTTACATACGTTTTTACCGTTGAAGACACATGAAATCCAAGATATAATACCGGCTCAACCAAATCTAATTACATTAAGCGATTGTAGCTTTGCTGAAAATGCAGTAACTAAAGAACTTGATATGATTAAAGTAAATAAAATCCTGGTCCCTATTGCACCGAAATTTTTAAATGAGGAAAAATATATCAGCAAACGACTTACGACACTATTCAATAAATCCTTAGTTTCTGGAAGGGTCCCAAACATTTGGAAATTGGCAAATGTTACCCCCGTACAATATACAGGAAACCGAGATCTATCAAATAACTACAGACCAATCAGCCTCATATTCGTAGTTGGTAAACTAATGGAACCTTTAAATACATGATAGATTAGTTAATTTCCTAGAAGAAAATATCTTCATTAAAAATGCTGAACAGGACTTGCATCACAAACGATCATATCTAACAAATATGTTAGACTTTTATAACGATGTATTCAACAATTATGAGGAAACAAAATTGGTAGAAGTAATTTATTTCGTCGCCTCTTATTGCAATGTTTTTGTGTTCCTATACAACTAGTACTATTGGGTCACGCGATTATGGAATACTGTTAAGTTTTCTACAATCTAATTAATAAATTTAATATAAAATCATCACTTGTTTGACACGTTGATTCATCAAAATCGTTACCATTTCATAACAATTAATTAGTTATAATCGCTTCCATCTATCATATTAGTTACATCCATATAATACTCGAATTCAAATCATAAATACTTTCCTGTGGAGCGAAAAACATCCTTACATGTCACATAAATACAGTTCCTAAATGAAATAAATATATCTTAACCTAACATCCTATGAGCTGCGACAATTACTGTGTTACATAACGTAAGTTCTTACATACGTTCTCAGAAGAGCTTCCATCTTGAGCTATGTTGCTTTGATAATTTCCAGTGCTTGAAAAGGAGGTAATGGAATGGATGTCTACCTGTCCTACGTATGCTCTGTGCTGTTTTATACAAAAATCACTGTCATAAGATTACAAAGGACATTAGCTCTCCAATATATTTGTATTACAGGCTAAAGTTTCCTGTGTTTCTTAACAAATAATCCATTCAGGCTATTTTCCCTCAAACTGTAACATAAATAGTTAGTTGTACACCTATACAATTGATACCAGTCATCCATCTCAACTGGTTCAAAGACCAATATCGTCTGCGTTTACTCAACAACAATCCATACAGGCTATTTTCCCTAAAACTTGTGTTGTTATGCCTCTCTGACTCTGGAGGGGGATCACTTTTATTGCCTTTACTTTTTAATTTACCCATGCTGGTCTTCGTGTCACAAACAACCCATACAGGCTATTTTTCCTCAAACTGTAACGTATACATTTAATTGTTGCTTTGCTGACCATATCCTTAAACTTTTTTGAACCACGTGTCTCTCCGCCTACGCGTTGTCGTACCGGTCAAGATATACTTTCAAGTGCGCGTCTCTGTGCACCATAAAATGATGTTGACACGTAGAAGTTTGAGAGTGCTCCATCTATTCATGAGATTCCTGGATGGCCTCCGGTCGTTTGGATAACCGAGAAACGAACCACCATGTATCTGCCCGTTTGCATCCAACAGACAGTATCACGAACGGTAAGGTGACCATCACTGTGACACCCATTCGTAACCATTCCGGAAGTCCTCCATTAGTAGTCTAATTGCTAGCGGTCGGGCATACCAGCTCTGGGTTCCGCGTTCGAGCCCCAGCACGTGCTGGCCACTTTTCTATGGTAATACCGCCGAGTGGTCTAAGATCACCCACATGCTGCCATAACATTATCCTTGACGGGACTGCAAAGATGTATGTGCGAGGAGCTTCCGCTGGCAGCATAAAACGAGGCGTCACTTAAAAAATCAAACCCGCGCTACTAACGGGCGAAGACCGACCATCTAATGCATTCATTGAGGATATCAAGCCTATCTCCTTCTAAATATGCGCTTTCTTTTATATTTAATAATTGCACGAATATTGCATTGATCCCATACACTAGCATCACTCGCTCTGCCTTGTGCTCCAACATCAACATACAGGAATTTGTAATCAGCATCAACAAGTGCTAACGTTATGATGCTATGGTTACTTTTAGTCATAATACTCCGACCCAGTATTTGGTGGTTTTGTTACTAGAAAGCTCTTTCTTTAATATTTATTAATTTAATTTATTGTTCTTTGTTTTTGTGTTTAATTTTCATTTCTTGCCATGCTTATAATATATAAACAGCTTGTTATACGATCTGCCTGAGAACTTACGTTTGGCGGATCAATGTCATATCGTCACACTAATCCATGTATTATGAAAATGTATATCAATTTTATGGCAATAAACAAATGAATCTGAATCTGAAAAGCTGATTCCGCAGCGGAATTGGCGAGTGGTTCTACTTGTGAGTGTGACCAGACTGCTAGTCGTATCGCTGTCAAGCCAGAGAAAACGGAACCCAGTCTAGCGTTAGCAATAGCTAGTGTGACCGTAGCTTTAGCAAGGAAGTGTTGAGGTCTTTTGTTGCTATATTGTCTTCCAAAAAGTGGGCTGTGAATTCAATTGATATTAAGACTGCATTCATACAGAGTGAACAATCTGAGCGTGAAGTGTATCTTGTTTCCCCTGTTGAAGCAGGTTGTGATGAGAGAGTACTATGGAAATTGGAAAAAATGTG
>JAXIVD010007338.1:0-7500 GCA_036785275.1 Cancer borealis
ATACGTTCCTTATACTCATTCACCACCATCACCACCACCACCACCACACAACACATGTACTCCCACCCACTGCGTCGCCCTCGCTCCGCCCGCCCACAACCTCCCACAGACCACTGCCACGCCGCCCTCCCTCACTCCGGCCCTGCTGCTCCCTCCCGCACCCTCCCACCACCACCTCCACCACCACCGCCTCCCTCCATCCTTCATCTCCTCTTCCTTCACCTCCACCAACTTCTCAACCTCTCATCTCCTCTTCCTCCACCTCCAACACTTCCTTCACCATCATTATTCTGCATCACTAGGTCTGGCTACCATCATCACCATCACCTTGACTCTGCCATCTCTCCCACCTACCATCACCATCCATTACTACTGTCACTATACCCTACTGTTATTTTTTTTTTTATCTCTCATCACCACATCACCTCGCCACCATAGTGATAGTGTCTGTCACTCCAATCATGACTATACATCACCATCACCACCATCGTCACCACCACAGTATTTTATCAATGCATCTGTTGACACCGGTCAGGCCTTATCTTGTATTATCAAGTGTAGGCCTAACCAGACTCACACTTGTGTTACCATTACTCTTCAGGAAGTGTGAGTTACGTGCCAGTATAGAAACAGTAAACAGCTCCTAGCTTTTACTACAAATTTATAGAAAAAAATATTAATGAATAAATAATAGATAATGTGTATACATACATATATATATATATATATATATATATATATATATATATATATATATATATATATATATATATATATATATATATATATATATATATATATATATATATATATATATATATACATATATATATATATATATATATATATATATATAGATATATATATAGAAAAGAGAGAGAGAGAGAGAGAGAGAGAGAGAGAGAGAGAGAGAGAGAGAGAGAGAGAGAGAGAGAGAGAGAGGAGAGAGAGAGAGAGAGAGAGAGAGAGAGAGAGAGAGAGAGAGAGAGAGAGAGAGAGAGAGAGAGAGAGAGACAGAGAGAGAGAGAGAGAGAGAGAGAGAGAGAGAGAGAGAGAGAGAGAGAGAGAGAGAGAGAGAGAGAGAGAGAGAGAGAGAGAGAGGAGAGAGAGAGGTGTGTGTGTGTGTATACATAACTTTGTTTGATCTGAATGTAATGCAGAAGTAGCTACCTTTGTAAAACCCAACTTGACCGAAATATGACGCAGTAATTTTTACCAACCGGACCTCATTGTTGTGTCGGTGCCTCGTGCCGGGTGCAGTGATGGCCTGGCTGCCTCAACAGCACTGGTTGGACTGAACAGTGCTCTGCGTCAATACATCATATTGACTTGCCACAAATGCAGGAATGCATGTGGCACATCAGAATATCATGATTGTTATTTTGATAACTTTTCAACCTTGTAGCAATATATTTAATGCAATTGCAGTTTGTTGCATTGTGTACTTGGATGTTTTAATGTGTCCGATGATGTGCTTAGTCATATATTTAATGTATTTCTGCATTTGTTTGCGAACAAAGAGAACCCACGTTCATCACACCTGTCAGCAAGGCTTATTACAGGTGTTGGGAAAGCAGCCAAGGCAGCCCGCACCCAAGGAGGTTCATTTTGCACCATGAACGCGGTGCTTTCAGGTGGAGTTGGATCAGCTTAGGTAAAGTAAAGGTGCGATTTTTTTCAAGCAATGTTAAAAGTTTAGATCGTGACGTATCGATGACATCACTCAGCCGCAACTGTTAAAATTGTGCCCTGAGCCTCCTCCAGGGTGAAGGCTGCGCACTACGCATCCCACCAGTGAGGGGAAAGTGAAGGCTGCGCACTACGCATCCACCAGTGAGGGAAAGTGAAGGCTGCTCCGTGCGTGGCGGTCAAGTGTGTTGGAATGACCAAGTGTTGAGTGCGTGCGGCTGGAAGGTGTGAAGAAAAGAGAAACACTAAATAAAAGCTTTGTTGTATTCCTCGTTGCATAAACAAGTATCTTCTAAAAACAAACATAGAGAACAAATACACATTAAATGCGGGATTAGCTGTAGGTGTAACTGGAGAAAAAACGATAAGATGCGGTTTTTGTTCACGTGATAACATAACACAGCGCGAAGCAGTGATACATACAGTGAAAATTAGCGGCAAGTTGGCCTTACGTGCATTTGAAGGCCGAGGCTTTTCCACGGGTAAGGAAGTTGTGTTGGCATGAAGATGGTGCAAGGCGTGAGGCAGTGTGGCATGCAAAAGTGACGACCGTGTCGTTGTCGTTCCCACATGGTGACCATCGTGACGGCTTGGTGATAACCTTCATTCCGCCCCACCAACAGCAAGCCGTGCAGAGGCGCCTTCCCGCCCACAGCTGCAGCACCTGGCGGGTCTACGAGCACGGTGGAGAGGAAGCACGGTGAACCTGGCACTCAGGACGACGGCACTGGCAGGGCAGCAGAGCGTGAGGGGCGTGAGGGGCGTGCCAGAGAGGTCACTCCTCCAGCTCGTCGGTGAAGGACTTGCCGCGTCGCATGGCACTGTACTCCTCGATCACAAGGTTGTAATCTACGGCTGACTGAGATCTCTGAAGGGACGCCTTGGTGTTGGACTGGTCACCGTGCATCAGCTTGAAGGGAAAGCTCAGTGCTCAGCTCCCCGCCGATAGAAACCGCAGTTGAGCTTCACTAGGAGGGAGTAGGACACGATAATGCCCAGGACGTCATTGAGGGCCATGGCGGCGGACATCATGGTGGAGGAGGCCAAGCTTACGTCCTGATCCTGTGAGTGACCTCGAGGGCGACGCCGTGGGCTCTCAAGGGGAGAGGCGTCAGAACGATGGTCTTGGAGAAGCGGGAATTAGGCGTGACGGGACACCCTTCGTAAGTGTCTATGGAGGCTACCACGGAGCTGAAGTAAGTGTTGGTCATGGTGACCTCCACGTGC
Organism: Cancer borealis; assembly: GCA_036785275.1. NCBI lineage: Eukaryota > Metazoa > Arthropoda > Malacostraca > Decapoda > Cancridae > Cancer > Cancer borealis. The sequence continues at coordinate 2,917 of JAXIVD010007338.1, forward strand.
TGCACCACCTGTATCACCAGGTGCTTCACAGTCTTCTTGGAAGCGTTGTTGATGGTGATCTGAGCCTCCAGCGGCTGGACGTGAAAACACAGGTCCTGCTCAAGCTGCAGTCCTACAGTGATCATGCCTGAGGACAGCGTGAATGTTCTGGTGACGCATGCTGCAGGTGGGGGGCGAGGGGCTTGGCCGGGGAGAACTGCACCTTGCGGACGGGGAAGATGACGGCCGCGCGCCTCACTGGGGTCTCCTCAGGGTGCTCGGCGACGTACAGTGCCAGCTCGTACGTCACCCCAAGCCTCCTGCTCTGAAGATGAGAGGGGAGCACACTTCCTCAGCTTAGTCATCATTAACTGGTATGCATGTATGTGTGATGTATAAAAAATATCTTATCAGAATATATATATAACAGACGATCTTGATATCATATAAGAACTAATACGAAGCAGCAGCACTACGCCGTCACTGTCTATGCAGCGTTACACCATTACAAGTTCATCCTCTGTTCGTCTGCCGTGTGTCCCTGAGACTCCCTCCGCCAGTGACTCGGACAGAGAGAAGCGTTACAGGTGTGATAATGAATATTTGTACTGGAGTCTACCTGGTCGAGCTGTGGAAGCCTTGTAAGAGTTTTGCTTTTATCTTGTCAACAGGAAGTCTTACTGCAGCAGCTAGAGCCATGAGGACAGCACTACAGGGAGCGGGAGACTGACTACAGATTTAGGATGCATTAGAGGGTAAGGAACACTCACTGAGCTCCGCTGCTCGGGTTCCAAGGTGACGGAGGCCGGTGCGTGTGGGGGCAGGTGAAGGGAGAAGGGCCGGGCGTTATCCCCGAGCTTGCTCATGACACACTCCACCACGTCTGACACTTCCTGCTTGCCTGCTGCCACCACCTCACTCTTCACCAGCTCGAGTTCCTTGCTGAAGTGATGCCCCGTCACCTCGTCCTCCCCTCGGCCGTAACGGTAGGTGACCACCACGCGGGCGTACACCCTCCTGCCGCGGAGGTAGTCATTGTCGATCACCACCACACCATCCACGGGGGAGGTGTGGCTGATGTGGTCCACGAAGTCCCGCCGACTTAGGTACGCGGTGACCTTACCTGCAGGAAGTCAGTGTGAAGGTCAAGCCAAACAGCGGCCTTGGAGGTGGCACTGCGACAGGCACACCTTACCTGCATCCTTAACGCCATCACCTTCACCACCACCACCGTCATCCCCGCCCCCTCAACACCATCTCCAATAGTAATAATGATAACAATGATAATAATTGCAATAATAATACATGTATCAATTCAATATACAGCAGCACATTAAAAAAAAATTGTTTACCTCTCCCGTGTCTCTTGATGATCCCCAACCCGCTCCAAGATAGTTATTACGTGTACACAGGACTGCCTCATTACTAACTTACAGGTACAAAATTGTCATTAAGCCTGATCACACAACTACCTTTAATCTACACCTCATATGAATAAAACCAGAAAATACCAAATGAAAATAAGAAAGCTAGTCCTACATTTTATAGCAGTAATTTAAATATATTCACGTGATAGCAGGAGAAAAGTTTTTAGATGCTGCAATTACATTCCTCATTTGATTCCTGCATCCAGTCATAAGCATTGCAATGATGGATGCGTTGATGGTATTGTTTGATACTGGAATGATACCACACTACCACACTACCACACCACCACACCACCACACCACCACACCACCACACAGCCTGGTGATGCGTAATAATAATTGGTGATAATACGCCCACACTATGCAAGAATGGATGCCGTGCCTGCCCTCTGGCGGTGGTTGGGGATAGCTAAGTGATGCCCAGGGATTGCACGGAAGGAGAGATAGATAGATAGAGAGATAGAGAGAAAAAAAAATTGCACGTATGATTAGGGAGGATAGATGGTAGTGATTTGAAGTGGGTGATTATGGGTGGTGAAGGGAGTGGCTATGGGTGGTGAAGAGAGTGGTTCCATAGAGTGGTGAGCGACGGACACTCACCATTAGCTGCGGTTTTCTTGAACACCTTAACTGAGGTGACCATGATGGCGACGCAAGGCTCCCAGGCAGGACACAGGCTGCTCCCACACTGGAAGTCACTCCGCGCCGCTACACCTGCACGCGGCACTACCAATCCTGTTAAACGAAGCCAAAGCGAGGATTGGCAAACCGAGCCACTTCCTGCAGCTGTTCACCTCCACCAAAGAGTCTAGTTCATCGACGTTCTTTCTATTGTCCTTCCTCAAGACTCATTACTTTATTGTTGTTCCTGCGTGTCAGCTCTCACTGTCACCCTACCTAGACCCTCCTACGTCGCCGCCAACCTTACTCTAATACACATCCTCACCTCACAAAGTATCTCTCATCATCAAGTTACTGACGCAGGTAGAGAAAGAAAACTAAAAGAGGATATCAATACAATGACCAACGCTGCTTTGGACTCACGCCATAATCATCTTAACTTTAGGTGAAGGACAGATGAGGATGAGGATGAGGATGAGGAGACGCGAATCAATCCATAAAAAGGATGAATCTGTGAATGGTCGCACGTCACTGCTGCACAAAATCTTCACGCTGCATCATCCCAGCTCGACAAAGACCTCGCCCCTCTTTTTTGTGTGTGTTTACGTAGAATGAGAAGGCGAAACGCTGGAGGAGCAAGATTTGATTAAAACTTTTCCTTCTTGTCAATGTTACTCGCGCGTTGGGGACAAAAAGGAGGTGGGAGGACGAATGTGAAAAATACGTGTATGATACTTTCTCTAAAATTGTGATATTGTAGGAAGGAGAAATGAGAGGTATTTTCTTTTATCTCCTTTTTTTTTCTTCAGTATCTCCCATCAAACACGCGCTCCAAGGACACTGCCACACTCATATGGTCGAACATAAAGCATTACGTCAAAGGGGAGAAGACGTGCATTGATAAAAAGAAGAAGACACATCCTCTCTTCATTGTCTTATGAAACGCTAAAGATAAGTTCGTAATAATCAAAGAATAGTTCACTTCTTAATCTGCCAAAATGTGGGACAATCTTGAAACTGAAAATGTATGGAAGAAAAAAGAAAAAAAAAGAACAAGAACAAGAACAAGAAGATTAATTTTGGATCATGAAGAAAATTGTCATAATTTTGTTTTAAAGATATACAGGATGAACTAGAAAGCTCCACCCTTTTCCCTATCCCCCCCTTCCCCCAAAACAGCTCTAATCACCCCAGTCAGCCATCAGTCCACGACACACACACACACACACACACACACACACACACACACACACACACACACACACACACACACACACACACACACACACACACACACACACACACACACACACACACACACACACACACACACACACACACACACACACACACACACACACACACACACACACACACACACACACACACACACACACACACACACACACACACACACACACACACACACACACACACACACACACACACACACACACACACACACACACACACACACACACACACACACACACACACACACACACACACACACACACACACACACACACACACACACACACACACACACACACACACACACACACACACACACACACACACACACACACACACACACACACACACACACCACACACACACACACACACACACACACACACACACACACACACACACACACACACACCACACACACACACACACACACACACACACACACACACACACACACACACACACACACACACACACACACACACACACACACACACACACACACACACACACACACACACACACACACACACACACACACACACACACACACACACACACACACACACACACACACACACACACACACACACACACACACACACACACACACACACACACACACACACACACACACACACACACACCACACACACACACACACACACACACACACACACACACACACACACACACACACACACACACACACACACACACACACACACACACACACACACACACACACACACACACACACACACACACACACACACACACACACACACACACACACACACACACACACACACACACACACACACACACACACACACACACACACACACACACACACACACACACACACACACACACACACACACACACACACACACACACACACACACACACACACACACACACACACACACACACACACACACACACACACACACACACACACACACACACACACACACACACACACACACACACACACACACACACACACACACACACACACACACACACACACACACACACACACACACACACACACACACACACACACACACACACACACACACACACACACACACACACACACACACACACACACACACACACACACACACACACACACACACACACACACACACACACACACACACACACACACACACACACACACACACACACACACACACACACACACACACACACACACACACACACACACACACACACACACACACACACACACACACACACACACACACACACACACACACACACACACACA
>JAXIVD010007339.1:0-2500 GCA_036785275.1 Cancer borealis
TCACTTTACCCCTCCTCCTCCTCCTCCTCCTCCTCCTCCTCCTCCTTCCTCCTCCTCCTCCTTCCCCTCCCTCCTCCTCTTCCTCTCACCCCCTCTCCCTCTCCCCGTCAGAGCACAAGGACTGGACCCCACAAGCACAAGTGACCCCATAGAATTAGCAGGACTCTTCCAAGGGGATATAATTATTCGCTCCTCTGACGATTACTTCAGCTTGATAAACGTAAGTACAGAGGAAGGGGTGGGCGGGTGGATGGTGGGTGGGTGGGTGAGTGGATGGATTATAGGATTGCTTGGTATATTAATTAGGTTAGGTTAGGTGAGGTGAGATGAAAGGTTAGATTAGGTTAGGTTAGGTCAAGTCAGGTCAGGTTAGGTTAGGTTAGGTTAGGTTGGGTTAGTTAGGTTAGGTTAGTCAGGTTAGGTTAGGTTAGGTTTAGGTTAGGTTATAGGTAGGAGTACTTTGAAGACATCCGATGTTTGTTTGCTATGAAGGTGTTGATGATGAAGATGTTATAGAGAAGGCCAGAAGATGTTTATTGTTTGTTCATAGATTTGGGGGAAAATATATGACCGTGTGCATTGTAATAATAATGATTGTGGATAATCTTCTAGTCTCTATGAATAAATAAACTGCCAATAGATAGATGGATGGATCGTTAGATAGATAGATAGATTGATAGGATGTCTAATAAATGGTTGGGTCGATTGCTAGTACATATAATAAATGAATTGTGATGAAAATATATTAGAAAATTAGTAATATCTCTTAAGCCATCAAAATATCATGTGATTCTTTACACACTGCCACGTGATTCTACAGATTTTGACCCGAAATATTCCCTTTACCATTTAATTAATAATGTTTGTATACCTTTCCTGTGACTATTACTATTACTATTAATCCTTTTATATGTGCATGTTTTATTGTTTCCTTTCACGTTATATATTGTGATCCTTTCTCCCCCCCCCCCCCCCCCCCCCCGGCCTTCCCTGTCCAGCCTGCCGACGCCCCCCAGGCCAGGAACGCCGTTAAGACATTGACGAAGAGGTGGCCAAACGGTGTCATTCCCTACGTCATATCCTCCTCCTACGGTAAGTGCAGAAGAAGGAGGAGGAGGAGGAGAAGAGGAAGAGGAAGAGGAAGAGGAGGAGGAGGAGGAGGAGGAGAATGTGGTGATGATGGAGATATAGTTTTTTGTCTACATACGAATATAAAGACAATTTTCACAGACTAACCTCTTTTTCTCCTCCTCCTCCTCCTCCTCCTCCTCCACAGACAAGATGCAGCGCGCCACCATCGCCATGGCCATGAGCAACTACCACAAGCACACTTGTATTCGTTTTGTTCCACGCACCATCGAGAGAGATTACATCCACATCCTGAAGGGCGACGGGTGAGTCTGTCTGTCTGTTCATTTACCCTCCCACCCCTCCCTCCCTCCCCCGAGCTGTCTCTTACCTGTCTTCATGTTCTTTCATTGTGTTAGTCATTTAGTCACTTGTTCACTCACTCGCCAAGAGCGATTCATATCCTATCCCGAGAATTGATGACTGTATAGATCGTGTGGGAGATGCAAATTATGTAACCAAAATTGATTTATTGAAAGGTTTTTGGCAAGTAGGGCTAACTGAGAGGGCTAAAACTATCTCAGCATTTGTAACTATGGATGGATTATATTCAATATAAAGGTGATGCCCTTTGGGATGAAAAATAGTAGTAGTTGCTTCCAAAGACTAGTAAATGAGGTGCTAAGAGGAGTAAGAGGCTGTGCTGTGTACATAGATGATATTGTGTTATGTTCTGAAAATTGGGAGGAGCATTTGTCACTGTTGAGAGGAGTGTTTAAAAGACTAGATGATGCCAACTTAACTGTAAATCTTAAGAAGAGCGAATTTTCTAAGGCTTGTGTGGAGTATTTGGGATACACAGTTGGACAAGGAAAGGTGCAACCTATAAATGCTAAGGTGAAAGACATAGTGAAATTTCCTTCTCCAGCAAACAGAAAAGAGTTGTTAAGATTTTTGGGTATGAGTGGATACTATAGGAGATTTTGTAAGAATTTCTCAGCAGTGGCTTTACCCCTAACCAGACTATTGTCAAAGAAAGTTAAGTTTAGTTGGAACTCTCATTGTGAAGAGGCATTCAAGAAAATAAAGGAAATGTTGATAAATGCACCTATACTTAGGATGCCAGATTATGAGAAGGCATTTAAATTATATGTAAATGCAAGTCATGATGGTATTGGTGGGGTGTTAATGCAGGAGCATGAAGGGATTGATCACCCAGTGTGTTATTATTCTAAGAAATTGTTGTGTTATCAAGTCAGTTATAGTACGATCGAGAAGGAAGCATTGGGTTTGATAATGTCTTTGAATCATTTTGATGTGTATGTGAAAGGAACAGGAAAGCCAGTTGAGGTCTATACTGACCATAATCCTCTTGTGTTCTTGCATAGAATGAAAAATTCAAATCAGAGATTAATGAGATGGTGTTTAATAT
>JAXIVD010007339.1:7500-20453 GCA_036785275.1 Cancer borealis
CTCGTTAAGTTCGCTATTAAACACGTAGTCATTGAGGAAGGTCTTCTAATTTAAGTTTTAAGTTTAAGTAAGGAAGAGTCAAGCTGCTTCACCCTGATTGGAGCAGAAATGGTGAGTTAAATGACCCAGTTTGACCCCACGTGACCCGATACGCCCCAGGAATCAGCTGTGTACTGAATCATAAGTGAGCAAGACCACTGGAAGGATTAAAAAGTTCCTGAACTTATTATGTATTCTTGTTTCGATGCTGTAACTTGTAGCAGGAGACGTGTGAGGGCCAGCTAAATAAAATATAACCATGTATTTATGGAGTTTTACTGACTTATAAATGTTAAAATAACCTGTTGTGGGAGAATGAACAGTTGGGTGAGCTGTGCGCCGACTGCCCTCGCCCTGGGTCAAACTCAGGTTAGTGGTTCTTAGTTATACGTGTTAACCACTGTTCCACTGAGGCGCTTCTATACTTATTGGTAATTCCGTGCCTGCGTAATGGATTATCAATAGTATGGTGGAAGCAGTTTGATGCGTTAAATAATAGTTGACGTATCCCCGTAAAATAGTTTTCTTTGATTAAATAAGTCAAAAGAAATCATGCTTTAGGGGATACCTTGTTATAATTTTCATGGGACTATCTCACCCGTTGATATATTATTATTATTGAAAAGAATACGTGTTTATTGTTTATTGTACTCATGTAGAATTATCAGAGTAAATATTAAGCATAGTTGATCGACAACCGCAAGGGATGCGTAAATTGCAGGTGTTGGCAGATATTTTATCAATTATTTTTTATTTATTTACCCTTTTGATACTTGCGTTAATAATTTTCGGGGATTATTGTATTTCTTAATTAACTATTTCAACATAAGTGTACAGCTCCAATAGAAACGAAGTAAATAATTACAACACTTGTTCGCTTATCTTGAGATGTTTCAAACGTTAGATCTTCATTTGTTCTCACCTTCATCAGCATTAATAACCTAATTCAAAGTATTTCAACATTACCATAACATTCCTATAAAATAACTTAATTAAAACTAATAACACTGTTTCACTTATCTCTAGATCTTTCAAATATTAGACCTTCATTTGACTAGTTCTTCCCCGCCAGCAGCAGCAGTAGTGATCGCAAGATGGCGCAGTGAGGACGTACGGAGAGGCTGCCAGGCTTTTTCCTGGATATAGACAAGGCGATAACTGGTAAGGGAATATTAACCTATCCTAACACCCTAGTAACACTCACAGCCAACTTTGAGCACCTCAGGAAGGCTGGGAGTACTATATATTCCTCCATAGAACGACACACTAATCTTGGGAACAAATATGTTTTAATAATAATGTAAAAAGACTGAAATTATCTGTCAGTGATATATTCTATTTTAAAAAAATCATATATTTCTTCGCTTTTTATTAAGGTAGTGAGTGTAGGGTGAGATAGGAGCGTTGGGGCGCCACAGGTATGTTCAAATTTAAGGTAATAGTCGTAGCACACCTTCAAGTGACAGGTGAATTATTTATAAAGACATTGTATTGTTATTATTATTATATAACTAAAAAGTGTAGAATTAAACCGACTAATAATCATCTGCATTACCTGGTGGAAGGAGGAAGGATTAATTGATAGGTAATTAGGCTGAAGATTAAGGTGTGTTTACTGAAATAATAATAATACCTTTCTTCTACGCTAAATTATTATCATTGTGAAATATTCCAAGCATCCTGTGTGTGTGTGTGTGTGTGTGTGTGTGTGTGTGTGTGTGTGTGTGTAAGGGAAGGTTAGATAACATCTTTAAAACCACTTATAAAAAAGCACCGAGTTATCTTAAGAAATAAAACAATTATGGTATTTGGAAATCTCGTTATCAATTAATATGACTAATTTTTACTCACTTGCCTTGCACCGCCATGTTAAACTAACCCTTACGTTATGTTATTAAACCTCTTATTAATGTGTGTTATATGTGTTATATCTTCTGCCTGAGTTGTGTTAGTTCAAGACACCTAAGGAAGGGATGGGTGAAGAGTGCTTATCCTATCGTGCCTTGTGCCAGTACATGATACACCATTGCACGAAGGTGACCACTGCTTTCACTGCACTGTTTGATATAAGTTTGATGCGCTTCTGGACTCTAAGGGATAAAGGAAGGGACTAAAGATCTATGAAAGAACTAAACAAGATATTATTTCAGATGTAAATGCGAGAAAGTGATAGATTTCTTCCCTTCCCATTCCTTTCCTTCCCTTCCCTTCCCTTCCCTTCCCTTCCCTTCCCTTCCCTTCCCTTCCCTTCCCATCCCATCCCTTCCCATCCCTTCCCTTCCGTTTCCTTCCCTTCCCTTCCCATCCCTTCTCTTCTCTTCCCTTCCCATCCCAAACTGGCACTTTTTTTTGGCATTTGCTCATAAAAATATAAACTATCTACATTGAGAAAAATATATCACAGAAAATTTGGTTAGTAGTCAGTCATGGTTTTTTTTATATATATATTTATTTTTTACCTCAAATGGAAACCGTATTTATTTTGACTTAGCTATATGTTGTTGTGAAATACGTTGCGTGTGTGCGTGCGCGCGTGTGTGTGTTTGTGTGTGGTAATGAGGCAGGTGAGACGGTGCTTATCTTACCTGTCCCTACCTTACCTGTCCTTCCTGATTGTGATGTGATGCCTTAGCTTAGTGACAGGTGAGAGAGAGAGAGAGAAAGAGAGAGCATTGTATTCATATAAAAAGGAATCTATTACCTTGTAAATCCCCAAAATCCTAACCCATGACTAGAAACACATCCTAATCATTTATTATATTATTTTCTCTTTGTTTGTTTTTTGTTTTTTAGCTTTTTTTCTAATAATGAGATTGTGGCATTTAGTGGAAAATTACATTAATATCACCTTTGAAACTTATAAATGCATTACCTGTTACTTACCTAACTCAATATATCATTTATTGACTTGTTGACATTTAGTGCAAAAATATGTACATTAATATCACCTTTGATGCATTCTTGCCTCCACACACACACACACACACACACACACACACACACACACACACACACACACACACACACAACTGTTAGGTCACTGTTAACGATGGATGATAGTGATAAAAGTAATCATATCAGGACTAAAGGATTATGATAACCAAAACTTGTACGTCTATGGAATTACATCTTCCCCAGGGCACACTAAACCAACCTAACCTAACCTAACCACCCTATCTTACCTTACCTTACCTTACCTTACCTTACCTTACCTTACCTTACCTAACCTAACCTAATTTAACCTATCCTACCTTATCTAACCTAACCTAACCATCCTACCCTACCCACCCTAACCTAACCTAATCCAACCTACCTACCTAACCTAACTAAACCCAACCCTTACCTACCTAACCTAACCTTACTTTACCTTACCTTACCTTACCTTACCTTGCCTTACCTTACCTTACCTTACCTTACCTTACCTTGCCTTACCTTACCTTACCTTACCTTACCTTACCTAACCTTACCTTACCTTACCTTACCTTACCTTACCTTACCTTACCTACCTAACCTAATCCAACCTAACCTAACCTTACCTAGCCTAATCTAACCTAATCCAACCTAACCTAACCATACTGTAAACATATAGTATAATATCTAAATCACATGTCTGTTTGTCACTTTTCTAAGATATACGTAAAGATGTTTGTATTATTTGCAGCCACTACCTGTCTCATTAGTAATACCTTAATTAAACTTACCTATCCTGTCTTGTACCCACCTTGTCTCTACCTGTAGCCATGTGAACCTTAAGTAATACAGTAAAATTTATGTAGCTATCACCTCCTTCTTTGTGTGAACTGTACCCTAGAGTTTTTTATTTTATTATTTTTTTTATATATATACCTGCTTATCTTACCTGCTTCACCTATCTCTCTCTACCTTTCAGTTGCACCTTCCTTTTTGTTACCTGCTTATCTATTTTACCTGCTGGGGATATCTTGTTGGGTGCATTTATTGGCTATTAGAAAGGATAGAAGAAGCTAGAATTGTACAGTAATGATAATAGTGTGTGTACGTATGTGTGTGTGTGTACGTGTACGTGTGTGTGTGTACGTGTGTACGTGTGTACGTATGTGTGTGTGTGGATGGCCGTGATGTGAAGAGAAGGAAGTGCTTGCTTACACTCTTATCTATCTCTCTCTCTCTCTCTCTCTCTCTCTCTCTCTCTCTCTCTCTCTCTCTCTCTCTCTCTCTCTCCTCTCTCTCTCTCTCTCTCTCTCTATCATCCTCACTGAACCCTCGTTGTATTAATCAATTATTTATATTTATTGAAGGCATTTGTCCACTTGTAAAGCTAAATGTATCTCTTTTTTTCATCAGTAATTATTGTTTTATTTACTTATTTATTTATTTATATATTATACTGATTTATTGTTTTCTATTTCGGGTTAGATTACTTGTCCTTCCCTTGTTACTAGTATTATTGTATATGTGTTTTTATTTATCATCCAGTCACTAGTAATATAAGAAAAAGTTAATTCTAATAATTTTAAGTTCATGGGAAAAAATATATATATAGTCTGTAAATTCATGGTTCTAGCTTTCCTCTCTCGTGTGTGTGTGTGTGTGTGTGTGCGTGCGTGTGTGTGTGACTTATCAAACTATACTATACTTTACTTCCTTTTCTTTCCTCTCCTCTCAACTATATAACCACCTTACTACCTCTCCCTCTAGTCTTGTAACGTTCACTAAAACAAACAAACAAACAAACACACACACACACACACACACACACACACACACATCATTATCATCCTAACTCTAACTTATTTTAATGCTAATCTTTCACACATCTTAACTTGTTTTAATCTACTTGACACATTCACTAAAACATAAATTTCCTTGTTGACATTTGACTTGCCTCTATAAAAGCAATATGCAAAGAGGTTTCATCATTAGTAATAGGACACTAACCCTTCCCTTCCTTCCTCCCTTACCCTTCCTCCCTTCCTCATCTCCCTCCCTCCCTCCCTCCTTCCTTCCTTCCTTCCTTCCTTCCTTCCTTCCTACCTTCCTTCCTCCCTTACCTTTCCTTCCCTTCCTTCCTTCCTCCCTCCCTTCCCCTACTCACCTTGCTTACCTCACCCTAATCACCTGGGGGGCTTCCTGAATCTTCACCTCTGCCCATGGGAAGGTGTGTGTAGGTGTAGGTGTGGGTGGGTGTAGGCAAGCTGTCGTCTGGTTCCCTTGTCAATTAGTTTAGTTTTCCTTTCAATTAGTGACTCTTATGATGCGTGTTAAGGATGTTCAACTCTAAGTAGTAATTGATGTTGGTTTGTTATACTCTCTGGTGTGTGTGTGTGTGTGTGTGTGTGTGTGTCGATCAATGTGGTAAGGAGGAAAATTTTGCTGTATGTATAATGTAAATAATTAAGTAAGTATGCAGTGTTAGAAAGTCTCGTTGCGTCACCTCTCAGCATTTTATACGTAACATTCAGTATTATGGAGGTTCACTCTCTCTCTCTCTTCTCTCTCTCTCTCTCTCTCTCTCTCTCTTCTCTCTCTCTCTCTCTCTCTCTCTCTCTCTCTCTCTCTCTCTCTCTGTATTCATAACCTCAGAAAAAATAGGGAGACTCATTTATTTTTACTGTTATTCATTCCTATTCAAGATATTTTGGGGAGGGAGAGAGAGAGAGAGAGAAGAGAGAGAGAGAGAGAGAGAGAGAGAGAGAGATATGAAAGGTGTTAGTTAATTAATGGAATATTTTAATTAAAGAAATATGTTTTAACTGTTTGTATCCTGTCATTGTCTTGAGGCTATTGTTATTGAAGGCTTGGAAGACACACACACACACACCCACACAAACACACACACACACACACACACACACACACACACACACACACACACATACACATACATTTAATGGCCTATCAGCATTGAAACTTCTAATCTAAAGAGAAAAAGGATAAAATGGTAAAATCTAACTAGTCTATACAGTATTGAAGGAAGTGAATAGAGAAAATATCTGTTTATAGGTTAGATTAAATTACAAAAAGTCATGGAGATAAGGTGTTTGAAAAAGGCTACTTAATTAAATATAATTCTCCATACAGAACTTAGAAGGCAGAAGTAAGTTAGTGGAGTATTGAAGACAGTACGAGCGTAACTTTACATAACTTAATTTCTTGTCCTGTACGTTACACCGAGGTACTAAATACACACATGAATACATACACACATACATACATACTGTCTGTAAGGTAATCCAAACCATCCGTACCCTGAAGACATTCCTGTTATTTAGGCTTTTTTACGTGGCCTTAGTGGGTTTCTGGCCTGTTTTCTTTTTCTCTCTCTCTCTCTCTCTCTCTCTCTCTCTCTCTCTCTCTCTCTCTCTCTCTCTCTCTCTCTCTCTCTCTCTCTCTCTCTCTCTCTCTCTCTTCTCTCTCTCTCTTCTTCTCTCTCTCTCTCTTCTCTCTCTCTCTTTCTCTCAAAAACCCGGATAACATAGAGGTTGCCGGACACTTAGCAGCCATTACCGCACGTACTCTGGTAATATAAAGCATAAATAATAGATCTCCTAATTACAGCGAACTCGGGATGGGGTCAAATACAACCTCCCAAATACAAATATATAATCAAATAGGAGACTTTTAAAATGGACAATTACAAATACACGGACAAATGCACTATTATGAAAATCTTCAAATACAAATAAAATACAAATACAGAATTTAGTGTATTTACAAATATTGATATCAAATACAAATATAGCATTACAATTATCCTAAACTATTAAAGATTACGGTCCAAGTCTTGTGAATGTGTGTAATATTAACAGGCCGGTGCAGGGCTTGCTCTAGACATTGAAAACTTGTAGCCAAATTTAAAAAAAAAAATACAGAATACAATATACAGCGCCAAGAACATTCACCGATGTGATATAATTATCACCATTGTTTTTATATTGTCGCATATAGTGAAAATGTTGAGCGACAGCGGCCGTCCTGCCTGTGTAATTGTAGCTTCTCACCATGAGGCAAATCCTTGAGGCCACATATGGGTCTCTGAGGAGACTCTAATGGGGCTCATCTTGAAATATTGGCAGAGTATACACTTTAAATTTATTCTTGCATGGTCAAAAAAAAAAAATAACAAATTTTCTCATATAAGTAATTGAAGTTGGCTATTATTAAGCAGAAAACTAAAAACACCTAAAAATGTATATGTATTTGTCTGTATTTGAGCAAATACGTCAAATATTATGCTCCAAATACAAATGAAATACAAATACAGACTTTTTCTACATGATCAAAACAAATAAAATACAAATTTATTGTATTTTATTTGTATTTACAAATACAAATATGTATTTGTATTTGAGCCCATCTCTGGTATTAGTATGTATTAGTGAAAACTATGTGCAGTATAATTGATTTTGTGGCTGGTAATCTATGTTTAGTTACTAGTATTTATAAAGAATATATTTAACTTTATTAGTATTAGTATTTAATTTTATTTTACTGTTCTTGTGGCTCATTATATTATAATGTTTATTCAATAGTCACTTTTTATTACTCCATTTTTATTAATAGGTTTACTTCTATTAGTAATTTTCAAAATTTTCATACATCTCGAGTTGAGGTCATGTGTGATTTATTCTCTCTCTCTCTCTCTCTCTCTCTCTCTCTCTCTCTCTCTCTCTCTCTCTCTCTCTCTCTCTCTCTCTCTCTCTCTCTCTCTCTCTCTCTCTCTCTCTCAGTATTGTTTTTGCAAGTCTGTTTTGTAATAAATTATCATTACATTAAGTTTTGTATTCTCCTTTCTTTTCAGACTCATCAACCAAACAAACCAAAGGGTGTGTGTGTGTGCGTGGAGGAAGGAAGGAAGCCAAGTGTGTGTGTGTATGCATGTGTGCGTGTGCAGTGTGCTACATATTATTGAAATACTCGCGTGAAAACCAATAAATTAATTCACCGATCTACGAAACACTCATTGAAAAGGATTGACACCTTACGTAGTGTTGCTAGGTGAGACGAGTGTTGCAGGGAGTGTTGCGTCAACCTCTGGTACTACTACTACTACTACTACCACTACTATTACCAGTGTTACATCAGAACACAACAGAACAAGGAGGCTGCACAAGGCCAGTCCCACCTACATACACAAGGCACCTCCTGTCCACCTAACACTTACCAGCTGTGTTGCGTTGTGTGATAGGAAACCAAACACAGAGAGAGAGATAAAGTGAGAGATTGAAAACGTTTTGAAATAAAACAGAGTGTGGTGAGGTGTGATGCGGCATGAGGGAAGGTATGCACAGTGCCCCTGACCAGTCCGTGTGAGGGGCAGGGGCAGGGGGCGGCCGAGGAGCCAGTGTAACCACCACACCACACCACCACCACCACCAACCACCAGCGCTGCTCAGGGTTGATGGTTAACATTGTGGGTGTGCGCACGCTGGTCCAACCCGTCGTGGGTGGCCCTCTTCTCACTGAGGCCAAGATGACAGCGCGCGCCATACTCCAATGCAGACCCAACTCACACCCCTTTCCGGTGAGTGTACACGTGTGTGTGTGTACGTTTACCTAGTTGTAATGTATAGGTAAAGAGCTATGTTTGTACTGTCCCGTTCGTCGCCAAATCTACTTTCATCCAGTTTGCTTTTTGAAATCGCGTATATTTCTTGCATTAATCACTTCCGCATCAAGTTTTATTCTATGGTTTTATATGGGAAAGCACCTCTTGCATGCATGTACTACTCCTTCACCCTATCCTTCCATCTTACAACTGGCCTTCTCTCTTCTCCTAGGACCTGCAATTATACACTTTCTAAACAAACTTCAGTCTTCTTTTCTCTCAATTGAACAAATCCCCTCTCAAAGTGTCTATTATGTCCTGAACCTGTGGCGCTGGTAGGCTTGATGGAGGTTGTTAGAATGTTAGATGGTTAGCCCTCCGCCCGTTAGTAGCACAGGTTAGATTTTTGAAGTGGTGCCTTCGTTTCATATAGAGAGGCTCATGCTGCCAGCGGAAGCTTCTCGTTGCATATAACTTTTGCAGTCCCATCAAGGATAGTGTTGTGGCATCATGTGGTGTTCTTTGGCCACTTGGCAGGTATTACCAAAGAAAAAAGTGGCCAGCACGTGCCGGGATTCAAACTTGGGACTCTGAGCTGATCTGCCCGACCACTAGCCCACTAGGCCACCACCTCCACATTTAGTTATTATGGGTTGAATAATGCATAAAGTCCAATACTGCAAGACTTAATAGGAAGCACCCACTGCAGGAAAAAACAAAAGCAAAGAACATAACATAAAGGAACTACACTGCTCCATCCAATTTTGCGATATTCCAATTTTGCAACTGAGACAATGTCCGTCTCTGCAAGCCCAGGTACAGTGAAATGGTCATTTAAAATATGGATAATGATAAATGTTTATGTTTTTCTGTATTTTTTTTTTATTGTAAGATGTATATTTACGTGTATTTGTGTTCAAACCAAGGGCAAAAAATATGACTAAATCACTATAAGGTTATAATGATTCCAATTTTGCGAATTCAATTTTGCGGCCAATATCACCAACCAATATCACGCAAATTGGAGGAGCAGTGTACCTAACTGAAAAAAAGTATATGTGTGTGTGAATAAATCATTGTAATTCCCTTTCTCACACTGGAGGGGAAAAAACACAAGCAACTAACTACCTAAAAAAATAAATGTGTGAATATAACGTTTTGGTTCCCTTTTCTCATGGTTTTTTGGTGATAATATTTAGTGTGTGAGTTTTCTTCTCCTTTTCCCCTACTTCTTCCTCCTCCTCCTCCTCCTCCTCCTCCTCCTCTCTCCTCCTCCACTCCTCCTCCTCCTCACTCCTCCTCCTCCTCCCCCTCTCCTCCTCCTCCTACTACTACAACCCTGGTTTGCTTTAACCAATGTTTACTTCACACAAACACCAGAGCTAACATTGCATAATTTCAACTTTTTTTTTGTATAAAGTATTTTGTGCAATTTACCTTTAAAGAGGGGTTCAATTAATCATTTTGTATTCGTTCTGCACAAATCTATATTGCTTGGATGTATAATTTTGGACAAAGACAAAATAAATGTATAATACTAACCCATAAATTTTCGTATATTACTTTAGAGAGACCTCACACACACACAACACACACACACACACACACACACACACACACACACACACCATCAGACACATTTACTTCACACACACAACATCACGTCTTACGTAACTCACATTCATTTTTATTCCTGCATTCTTACATACATAAAAAAAGAGTTGCAAATACTTACCACCCAAATATTAGTTTAAAAATACGTACATCTATGGTAACTCGAGAGAAAGTGGGACGGGGGGGAAGGGGGGTGCAGTGGCCAGGAAAAGTATAATAATAATAATATTGATAATGATAAACTATTCTATGGGAGAAATTCAGGTACAATGTGCACATACCTGTAGGCTCTCAGGTATTTAAAACCCTCCCTCTCTCTAGCTAGCATCTCCGTCCCTCCACCCTCTCTTCCATCACCTCCCTTCCACCCTCCCACCCATCCTTCCAACCCTTCCCTCCTCACCCTCTCCTCCCTTCCAACTTCCACCCGTCTCCACCTTACACCCCATCCTTCCATCCTCTCCCACCCACCCTCCACCCCCCTCTATCATGGACTTGTCGTCATCTTGTGACTAGTAGCTGCGACTGGTTTGATGTGGTCGTGGTGGTGGTGGTGGTGGTGGTGTGAGTGGTGGTAGGTGGTGTGGTGGTGGGTATATACAATAGTTAATTCATACATGTATTTGAGGTAAAGATGTATATGGTTTAATGTAAGTGTGTATTATTATTATTATTATTGATTTGTTTTGTTCTGGGTATTGTATTTATTAGATTGAGCTTTAGTGTAATGTCACTAGTTTCCCGACACCGATAGGAATAAATTGCCTTTTTTTTTTTATTATATGTTATATTTATTTATTTATTTTATTTTATTTTATTTTATTTATTTAATTTATTATTATTTGTTTTTTTTTTAAGATTTTAGTCTCGTAACATTTTTTCGGGTTTCAATCTATTCGCCATTATATAGGGACATATCTGGGAAGAGCAAACCCTTCACCTGCCATAGAGAGCGTTGTTCGGGAATTTTAAAACCACAGTAAAGACTAGATCCTGGACTACTGTAACCTATTTTGGGGGGGCACGGTCAAGGTCAATAGATTGGCTCAAATATACATAGGTTGTGTGTTTTTATGTATTGTATTTGGTCTGAGCTGTAAAAGTACATTGACCTTATCTTACCGTACGTGTTGAGGTGGCAACAGTGTCCAACTATTCATAAACAATCAGTATTTGTGTTAGACAAACAGCGCCCCTCTCTCCGTCTCCTCTTCTCTTCTCTCCTCTCTCTCTCTCTCTCTCCTTCTCTCTCTCTCTCTCTCCTCTCTCTCATCTCTCTCTCTCTCTCTCTCTCTCTCTCTCCTGTTCCCCCCCCCCCCCCATCTCTCTCCTCTCTCTCTCTCTCTCTTATCTCTCTTCATGTCTCTCTCTTCTCTACTCTCTCGTGAGCATATATATGTAATGATTTTTTCTCCTCTCTCTCATCCTCCTCGCTCCTCCTCCTCCTTTTCCTCCTCCCAATTTTTTCGAGTTCCAGGAGAGACCTCTCATGCAATTAACCAAGGGCATTAATGGATGAGAGAGAGAGAAGAGAGAGAGAGAGGAGAGGAGAGAGAGAGAGAGAGGGAGAGAGAGGAGAGAGGAGAGAGAGAGCGTTATTATACCCTCTTCTTAGTCTTTAGGCGAGTGAGCAAAAGATGGAAGGGATACGTGTGTGTGTGTCAGTGTGTTGCGTGTATGTGTGTGTGCTTATGTATGTGCGTGTTTGTGATATGTGTGTGTGTGTGTGTGTGTGTAGTGTGTGTGTGTGTGTGTGTGTGTGTGTGTGTTGTGTGTGTGTTGTGTGTGTGGGTGGTGTGACGTTGGGTAGTATAGTGATAGATTAGCAGGAGGGGGAGGGGAGGGGGAGGTGGTGGTTAGGGATGTGGGGGGAGGCTGGGTGAGTGGAGGAGGGGAGGAGGAGGAGGAGGAGAGGCAGGAAGGTCAGTGTTAGGTGGAGTGTGTGGTTTTTGTGTGGGTGATTGGTTGGAGTCAGTTTATTCTCCCACTGTTCATCCTCCCCTCCTTTTCATATTCCTTTTTCCTCCTCCTCCCTCCTCCTCTCCTCCTCCTCCTCCTCCTCCTCCTCCTCCTCCTCCTATCCTCCTCTTCCTCTCTCGGGCACAGGAGACGTGAGTTAGCGGTGCTGAGCCAGTTTTTTTTCCCTTCAATTTTTTCCCCTCCTCTCTCCCTCTCTCTTTCCTCCCTCTTACGGTGTACGGTGTCGCTCCAAATGACAAGTCGAAGCGTGTTTCAGTGGTTACAGGGATGAAAAGTGGTGCTGTAGGTGTGTGGTGGTGGTGTGTGGGCTTGGTGGGCGTGGTGTGCAGGTGGAGGTTGTACTAGTGGTGGATTGAAATACAGTGACAAGCTTAAGTGTGGTAGTGGAGGAATGAGGCGCAGTGGTGTGGATTTTGAGTTGTGTGTTTTTTTTTTTTTTTTTACTATGTTGAGAGGGGTGTGCCTTATTTAGATGTATGAGGAGGTGAGGAGGGGGGAGGAAGAGGAGGAGGAGGAAGAGATGGAGGAGGAGGGAGGAGGAGGATGAGGAGGAGGAGGAGGAGAAATGAGGGAACATAAGATTAAAGGAGAAAGAAGTCAACGCAAGAGAGAGGGACAATATATCGATGGAGGAGGGTGTGTTCTGATATATTTGGAAGTTTTTTATTATTGATGTAGTGTGATGGGTAGTGATGATAATGGAGGTGGTGATGGTGACAGTAGTTGTGGTGGTGATGGTGTGGTAGGGGATCAGTGGAGACGTGGTGTGAAATAGTGGAGTGGAACCCCCGCC